>PYDT01002345.1:0-30988 GCA_004837865.1 Musa balbisiana
CTTCGAAATTCTGTCAGATTCCCAACTTGTAGTTTGAGTACTAATAACTTTCTTTTTTTTTTTTTTTAGGAAGACCAACTAATATAATTGATTAGACATGTTTGAGTCATTAGTTTGTGTTTACTATTTGATATTATATACGAAAGATTACCGCAATTAAATAATTTTTTTTCAGCTCGAGCCTATTAGGAGACAACCCCCGTATACGTTCTCTGGGGGGGATTGTTTAATGTACTCTCGTCCCAATTAGCCATCTATCGACGTTGCAATTGAGTGTTCGTCCCGAAGAGAAGGAAGAGGAGTTTCGAAAGTGGGTTTTAGATCCGCTAAAGAATCACAACTTATTTCACTTTCCAGCTATTCTATATTTCCTTGAAAAGGGCGCCTCACCTACGGAACTGTTTATGATATTTTTACGTTAAGGCAGATTTTTTAAAGACAAACTTCGAGTTCATTCAAGAAAAAACAACAAAATTTAATAAAACGGGGGGAGATGATTAATATAAAATCTTCTTTGTAGAATTTTTTACTTACAATTTTTTTTTTCCTAAAATTTTCCCTTTTTTTCTTTCTATTCATACTTAAATTTAACTTTTTTCCTGTCATGTTATATGAGCCACCAACAACCCACCATCATTAATCATTGCTTAGATGTACCAAACCTCTATTGAGGTGAATAAACCCATAGATTATTTCTTTACTTTTCCTTAGTTTTTTTCCCTCAACTTTCTTATTTATGTTGTGCCCCAACCCAATACAAACTCCTTTATTTTATTTACTTTTTTGTATTTTTTTTCTCAACATTGCATTCCTTTGACATGGGGTAATCGACACAAATATAATTGATTATAGATAAATAAATCTCTTATCCAGCCCCATATTGGTGTTTGCATTCACTTTTAACTCAAATAATGGGTTTTTGCCTTGTTGGGTTTACTTACTGTATATAGACGTAATTTTGGAATTTAACTTAACACAACTAAAAAAATTTTGATAAAACAACTGGTGGGTCTGTTCACAATTTGAGCATCTCTTTTAGGAATCGGTGTTTTTTAAAAATATGATCTGTACATTTTTATTTTTTTTACATTTTTTTATTTCTTTTGTATAATTGATCATAAAATATTTTTTTTATTTATTATTAGTTCAATGTTTTGATGGGGTCGTGCGTGCAATTTAATTTTTTTTCATTTTGATCGTATCTACATATCCTATTTATTTGATTTATTCGGGTTGCTAACTCAACGTTATAGTACTCGGCTGTTTTAAGTGCGACTATGAGCTGTTAACACATTTGGATGAAGCCACAAATTCGTCCAGACTCTGTAGAGTCTAAACCACGCTGATCCTCAAAGGTAATGAATGGAAAAAGTAGCATGTCGTAATAAAATAAAAATAATTTCTTAGTTAGTCCAAAATACAAATTAAAATGACAGTGGCACTTTTATTTTATTTTTATCCTTACGGTCGCTACAAAAAAGAAAAAATTTTTGGAAGGGAGGGGACAACACAAAGTCACATTTACAGTTGGGTCTAGTGAATAACTTGATATACCTATTGTTCCAATTCTGGTAAACCAAACAGCAAGAGCTTATGTTGCTTGAATTTGAATTGAACCTCCCCGATCTAATTATACTTAAAATAGATTAGTGCCTGAACGGGAAAGGTGAGTTCCTCCTGTGGTTGGACCTTGATTCTTTTTTCCTTTTTTTTTTTTTTTTATGACTCCTATCTAGTCTTTATTAGGGATTAGAAACGGATGTGTAGGAAGACACATATCCTGATAAGCAGAGAATAAATTCCCAAGTCAAAAGAGCGATCGGGTTGCAAAAATAAGGTGTGTTATCCTCTTGTTAATTCTAACGAGATTAAACAACGAAGATAAACCAATTCGATAGAAAAAGAGCATAAAAAGAATCTATTGATTGGACCTCCCCCCCTGTTTCCTTTTCCGGGGTATATATTTTTATTACTATTGTATTCTCTATACATACTATAATGCAAATACCCTGTTTTGACCATATTTGCACTATGTATCATGTGATAACCCAATAAATGCTCCTACCCCGCTTCAAGTTGAAATGTAAACTGGAGAATTTTACAAGGATATTTAAAATGGTAAGATCTCGGCAACAAATACTTTCTATCTCCACTTCTTTCCGATTAAATTTTGACGTATTGCTTATGACAGGGTTTAAATAGTTCAATTTTTTTTATTACACCCCCGTTAATTTTGTGGGTTTTACGCAATAAAATTTTTAAGTTCATACTTGTGAACGCTTTAATTAATTCGATGTTATCAACAAAATTTTTGATTTATTTCGGTTATGATTCTTACCAAAATCGCTTCGGTTTGGCACAACAATATCTTATTCCCAGTTTTTTTCTCGAGATGATTACAAAAAGGTTTGCAGTCCATTGGGAAACATTCCATTCTCGTGTGCAATTAATTGTTTTAATCTTTCCCTTTGGAAGAAAAAAAAAACTAACCAAAATCTCATACTTTACATCTATTTCATTCAGATTTGCCCTTTTTTAGAGGATGCAATTTTTCTCGCATTTAAATTATCTTTGTCAGATATACCTAATCCTCATCCCATCCATAATGAAATCCTCTGTACAATCCTTCACCTGGATCCCCGCTGTTCCCTCTATTGCATTTATTCGTTTTCTTTCTCTAAGACGAAATTTCTAATTGGAAATATCTCATTACTCCGAACGAAATCTATTTATGTTGTTTCTCAAAAGAAACATAAAATACTATTTTAGGTTCTTATAGCCGTTGTTAATGTTCCTGAATGTGAATTTGTATTATTTTTTCCTTCCGTAAACAATCTTCTTATTTACGATTAACACTACTTTTTGGTAAGCCTTTTCTTGAACAACAACCATTGTTTTATGGAAAAATAGAACATCTTGTAGTGTGCCGTAAAATTTTTTTTCAGAAGACTTTATGGTCTTCAATGATCCGTCCATGCCTATGTTCGATATCAAGGGAAAAGCGATTTCTGGTTTCAAGGGAACTCATTTTCTGATGCAAGAAATGGAAATGCCACTTTGTTAAATTTCTGGCATATTAATATTTTAATTTTGGGTCTCAACCGTACAGGGATCCATCTAAACCTTATCAAACTATTCTTTTCTATTTTCTGGGTTATCTTTCAAGATGTACTAATAATTCTTCGGCGGTACGGAATCAAAGGCTAGAGAATTCTTTCTCATGGGCTCTTCTTAACTAAAAATTTTTGATACCATAGTCCCAATTATTTCTCTCTTGTTCGATCATTGCTTCCTAAAGCTCAATTTTGTACCGTATCCGTGCATCCTTTAGTAAGACCTAATTTTGAAAACCCGATTTAGCCAGATTGTATAATTAGTTACTCGTTTTGGCCGGATTGTAGAAATCTTTCCTCACTATCAGTGGATTCCTCAAAAACAGAGTTTGTTATCAATGACGTTTATCATACGTCGACTTTCGTTGTGCTAGAACTTTGGCCCGTAGAACATAAAAAATTCACAGTACCAAGTATTTTTTGCAAAGATTAAGTTCGGGAGTATTAAGAATTTCTTTTACCCGGAAGAAGAACTAGTTACTATTTCTTTTATCTCTTCCCTCCAAATAACTCTTTTTATTTCCAGTGATCAATAGAGAACGGTATTCTGGTGTAATTTTGGATATTCCGTATCAATGACCTGGTTAAATAATTTATAATAAAATAGGCATAAAACACTACAATAGAAATAGAAGATCTCTAGAAATGATGTACAGATCTAGAACATATCAAGAGAACAAATAGTAACACGCATTCTCATTCGAAATGCTCATGTGAGTAGTAGTGTTGACATCACTGAGTAGATCCAAAAATTTTTATTCACTTTCTTCTTTTTCTCGGGAATTTTTTTTATCTGTATACATAGAAAAGTCTTGCAATGAAAAATGCAAGCCCGGTTTGGTGATAGGATTTTTTCCTCTATTGTAACACAAGGAAAAATCCTTCTACCATCCGACTAGTTTCCGGGTTCGAGTCCCGCAACCCATACGGAAAATAGAAGACATAAATTTCTTTCTAATTTTAATTCACTTCATTTACAACATTTATTCTTTCATTTACAAATTTTTTATGTATTTTTAGTCGAGATATTTGGTGTATTTAGCCGTAGATAGATACAATAATCTCTGTCTGTTCCTATTTGAGAATTGGTTTACATTGACATTATAAGTCATGCTATACTGTTAACTCACAAGTCTTCAGTTATCTATCTCATCTTCTATTTTAATTAGTTAATACGTGTGCTTGGGAGTCCTTAAAGATTGAATAAACCAAGACTCTCCTTACCATACGACCTGCCACATCTTTTAGAGAGACCGAAAGTACAAGCCTATGGGGTCGTTTCTGCAACTGGATAACCATCAACGGAAACGTCTTTACATTGGGTGGTTCCGTGTTTTGATGCTCCCTACTTATTACCGCAACTTCTGTATTTATTATCGCCTTCGTCCTGCTCCTCCAGAGTATATTGATGGTATTTCGTGAACCTGTTTCTGGTTCTCTACTTTATGGAAATGACTATTATCTTCTGGTGCTCGCATTTATTTCCACTTCTGCAGCTATAGGTTTTGTACATTTTTGACCCAATCTGGGAAGCACATCTGTTGATGAGTGGTTATACCCATGGTGGGCCGTATGATCTAATTGTTCTAATAACACACTTCTTACTTGGTGTAGCTGTTTTAATGGGTCCCGTGATTGGGAACTTAGTTTCCGTCTGGTATGCGTCCTTGGATTGCTGTTGCATAGTCACGCCTGTGCAGCTGCTACTTCTGTTTTGTCTTGATCTACCCTATTGGTCAGAAGTTTTCTCTGATGGTATCCTTTAGGAATATCTTGTACTTTCACTCTGAATTTGTTATTTCCAGGCAGAACACAACATCCTTATGCATCCATTTCACATGTTAGGATTACTGGTTCAGTTCGGCGGCTCCCTATTCAGTGCTATGCATGTTCCTTGGGTAACCCTCTAGTTTGATCATGGAAAAACCCTTGAAAAAACGATCTGCTAACGCGTTACAGATTCGGTCAGAGGAAGAGAACTTATAAATTCGATCTGCTCCTGTTACTTTTTGGCCGAATTGTCCTTCCAATAGTGCCTGAGTTTCAACAAAACTACTTCGTTCGTTACATTTTCGTCTTGGGCGCTTTGGCCTGTAATTTGGATCTGGTTCCTGCTTTAGGTATTCGCGTTAGCCCATGGCTTTGCAACCTGAAATGGTTCTCATTTCAACCAATCCGTATTACCTCAGGGTCGTGTCATTAACCCTTGGCTGATACATCGACCTTGCTACCATTGGGTATGGAAGTAAGCACTGAAATATGCTCACCACTTCCCTCCTAGATCCTAGCTGCTGTCGAAGTTTCATCTACAAATTGGCCTAAGAATTTGTTTTTCCTTATGTACTTACCTTCGAATCGTTGAAACAACCGTAGGCAATACCCCATGTCTGTGCTTTACAGACATGGGTATTTGCTACTTTTTTTTGATACTTTATTTTTTTTTTCACAAAACAAATTATTTTTTCAAGTTTCAATTTTTTTATATTTAGTGTATATTTTATATTTTTTTATATTTTAATATTACATGTTTTTATTTATTGGTTTTATTTTTTATTTATTTAATATTAAAATGTTTATTTTAATATTAAAAGGCACTTTAATTAAACTTAACGCGAGATTATTATCGTTTTTTTCCTTGCATGCATCTCGCAAAAGTAAAATTGGCGCGCATTCGCCACAATTTTTACCTATCCCATACGATCTGTTATATAACTTAGGTAATGTTTCCTTTTCCTCTATGATAGCATTTGGAATGGCCATCATTGTGGTAATAATGTAATTGCCCGAGACCAAAGTTCCTATTATTTCTTTCTCCTCCTCATCGGTGAGTTTTTTCCATTTTTTTCCGATAAATGGTTATCTACAAAAGTGTTTTTTTTTTTAGCGAACGTGTCATGTCCGTGTATTACTCCTTTTTTTTTTACATTTTTTATTTTTAAAGATTGCATTCCTAAGGTCCCAATATCTCGACTAATTTAAGTATGGGAGGTAGAATAATACAATAATGAATGCATGTAACAAAGATCAAATCCTTTAGCTTAGAAAAGGGGCGGTGTAGCCAAGTGGATCAAGGCAGTGGATTGGTAATCCACCTATGCGCCGGGTTCAAATTCCCTAGTTCGCCCCATCACTTTTTTCAAATTCAAAAACATTCTATTTTCATATTCCATTTCGGCGACGACGAATAAAACCTATCACTATAATTATTGTTCCTTTTCTACTTCTTCTTCCAAGCGCAGGATAACCCCAAGGGGTTGTGGTTTTTTTTCTACCGATTGCGGGCTCTCCCCTCACCGCCCCATGGGAGTGGTCTACAGGTTCATAACCACTCCTTCTTACTACATGACGCTTACCTCACCCACACTTAGATCCGGCTTCTACCCAATACTTTTTTGGTTCACCCCAACATCCCACTTGTCCACTGTGCTAAGCGTTTTTGGATATCAAACTTACGCCAGTTTATCGTCAAGAGGTGAAAACCACCGGACCTCCCCCAATGGTACATCGTAATTGTGGCCGATTTTACCCTTCCTTTTTCGCAAGCTCGTTTCGCTAGCAGACACCTCTTCGCTTAGCTAATTTCCCCACCTTTTCCAGTGTGCTTTTCTATGTTTATGATGAGGGCCGGTGCCTAAGGGCATATCGTTTGAAAGTAATTTCTCTTTTTATCATAAAATCCCCCTCCCAACCTGGACAAGCTTCTTCCAAAGCATCCGGCTTTCTAGAATGGATATGATAGATATCCTAGACAGATGGGAAATCTTATATAAATCGTATGATGAAGACCACCATGATGTATATTATAGGTATCCCAATATGCTCGACATCCTCATGTATATCTTCTACATCCTATCCCCCGTTCGTCATCTTGTTTTGTTCGTCAGGTAGGGCATGTCAACCGAAATACCTATGAACATATACTCTACTTTCCACATATTACGGGAACGTCGAGACATCTCTCGTTTTCCCCGGGGGGATCCTTAATAACCACTGCTTTAGCTTCATTCGCCTCTGACCCTTCAAAAATTCAATGTTGCATTAACCCTTCCTCCTACTTTTGAACAAGGGGCTTGCTTCCGGTTCTGTGCTTGCTTCAAAACAATTTTTTGTCCTTCTCCATATTACCAATCTCTAGAGTCAATAATTTTTCTATGAGGAACTACTGAACTCATTACTTGCTGCCGTTACTAACAGTTTTCTGTTGAAAAAAAAGGGGCCCCTATCCCGTAGAGGTACTCAATTGGTCATGATCGATTTCTATGTTTCGTCGTAAACCGAATTGTTACTTTCCATTACGTATGTCCCCAACTAGTTTTCAAAACCGCACTCAAAGTATGGCATTTCCCATTGTATATGGAACTTCCTGTACCTCAACCATGGTATCCTTCCATTATATCCCTCTGGGATGTAAAATATATCTCTTCTCACCATCCCCCCATATGTTCGAAACAATGTTATGCATTTCGATTTAGGGTCTTACTTCTATGGTATCCGATTCTACCGGACAGATATGTGTTTTCATCTACGTCGACAAATCGTTTTACGGTAAGACGCTTATTCACCTCCCCCTCTATGCCGTGCAGTGTAATATTCCTCTGGCATACGACCTTTACTACCACGCTTGCTGTCCATGAGATTCAAATTTTATTTTATTGTCTGTCTGGATTGCACTTGACTGGTTTACGCTCCCATTGCTGTGTCTCGGGTAGAATTTTGTATAAATGCTATCGCCGTGTTATTAAGTATATTTGCTTTAAGTTTCCTTTCTCTATATGAGGGAGGAATAGACCTACCCGGTTGAAGCGATAATGGCATACTTCCTGTAATGCTTGTATGTCCCATAATAGGCCCATCTTTCATAACCCTTTCCCGGGAGTCCGATTAGACTATTCATAGCTATTTTACCTTACACCAACAGAAAGAGTTCGACCCAATGCGTTATTTCGCTGTCCCTAGTTGATCCCCTGATTCACATTAGAAGTATAGTGTATTGTTTCCCACAATAACCGAATACTTTTTTCTGTAAATACCTCTGCATAGTTGATTGTCCACCATAACTCCATTTTCTTCCTATGAGCTTCCATTATCGACGGTACATAGTATCTTTCTAGTTCTTCTACCCCTGTCTACCATAAGTTATGGTATGAATATAACATACCAATTCGTTTAGGTATGATGATGAGTCCATTGATAACATATCCAATCCATAGACTTATTGACGTTTCCATTGGGTCATCCATCAGAATTGACCCTACGACTTTTGCCAATTATGACTTTGGCGCGTGAACCCTTCCGCCATGGATCTTAACAGACAGATCATCGTAATCGTAAATAAATGACTCGTAATATTACGTTCTATATGCGTATCAACTAGTATAGTCGTGAAATACGTATATCGTAATATAAGTTATCGTAAAATCCAGTATCTCGATCATAGTATATTCGTCAATAAGTATATCGTATTAAATTTACAGTATATCTATAAATACGTATTACCTCGTAAATGTAGAAATTACCAGTATACATCGGTAATAGTTATACGTAAATAATATATGCGCGTATAAATAATTATATCGTAAATAAGTAATCGTATAAATAAGTATATCGTATAAATAATTATATCGTAAATGTAATAATAGGTACATCGTATAAATAATATCGTAAATAATTTATCGCGTATAAAGAGTATAATCGTAAATGATAAATAACCAAATTCCAATGGAAATAAAATCCTTTAGTTGAAATAACATCTTTGGGGGTTATGGGACGACCATCCTTCAAATTCTGGGCGTCGAATTGAACGAAATTGAAGAGAGATCCAAGATTCTCACCTATTTCTTCCGCCTTAGATTCGTTGGATCAAAAAGATACTATCACCTTTTGTTTTGCCATCAAACCGCTTTTTATGAAACGTTTGACCCCCGAATTTGGGTACCCTTTTACGTGATTCCAGAGTTCAACCAGCACAATCGATATTTCATGAATCAAGGTGTAATCCACAGGTGTAAGTACTGCTTGTAGTAGTAGCGGTCCTTATATTCGTATTAACATCGAAAGCTGGTCATAAGAAAAAAAACTCTATTGATGGAGCTTCCTTCCTATACCCTAATGAATTCCCTTGGACCCAGAATGATAACACTTGGAAGAATCTTTTCGGGCTTCCAAATCAATAGGTTGATTGTTTCTTCCCTGTATCTCTCCAAAAGGGAAAATATTTCTACGTTTGTTTTCAATGGATCCGCAAGAGAGTACTTGGTTCTCCCATAATAAAAAGTGTATCATATCATGCCTAAAATCTAACCGATGTTCCGGTGGGTGGCGAACCGAATCGGATAAAAGAGGGATTCTAGTTGTAAGCTTATCCTAATGACACCGTAGCTGGAATTAAAATTGCATTCAAAGATAAAGAGTATCAAATATCTGAGTTCTTTTTTGTATCCCTATAGCGGATGATCCGATCCGCAAGGACCATAGTTGGGAATTGTTTTGATCGTCTTTTCTACCGAGGAAGAAGCGAACATCATCACTTGAATTTTGGACAGCTATTCGAAATCTTAGGAAAAGACTTGATTGTGTTATCTCCTGTCCTGCTTTTCGTAAAAAGACCAATTGAAAGGGGAGGGTTTCTCAAACAACAAGGAGCTGAGGCAACTATTCAATCAAATGATATTGAGCATGTGTTCCCATCTCTTCTCGCGATACAAGTGGGTATTTCTCTTTTTGCAAAATTTTTTTTTTTTTTTTTGGTTCAATTTCAATTATGTGGCTCAATTCCGCCCAAGATCTCTTCGTTAGTGTGGGGGAATGAATCAGCACGCAATCTGATTTTTTTGAGGCAAGTCGTACTCGAGATCACTTTTGATTTGGTTAGACATCGCTGTGGTTGGTAAATCAAGGATCGGTTTTTTTAGCAAGGTAAGGCATGTATTGTCAAATATTCAATATATTTCCATCAAGCTCTATTTTCTTTCAAGTAATGGGATTCAGCCCACAATTGAAGGATCTTCTGATCAAATCCATAGATCATTTCGATTCCATTATAACTCAGGATTCAGAAATATCCCACCTTATCATCAAACAACATTCAGCAACTCAAAGAAAGGACGATTCTTTGGGATCCTTCCTTTCTTTGTCTTCAAACGACCGACAGAGGATAAATCTTTCCGATTCCACGACCAAATGCCCTTTTTTGGACTCTTTCCTCATTTCCCGCTATTTCACGGAACGTGAGAAGCAGATGATTAATCATCTTCTTCCGAGAAATCGAAGATTTCTTGGGAAGTCGTCCTACAAGACATTCGTTTCTTTTTTTCTCAATGACAGATGTTCAGAACTTCATCTGGGTTGAATCCTATTAGAGTTTCCACTATAGAGTCCGAATTTTTGAAGAAAAAACAAGATGTTTCTTTTGTCCCTCCAGCGATTGGAAAATAAGACGGGTTGATATATCAATATATTATGTATTTTACCAAATACCTTCTCATTCATCCTATTTCCTCAGATCGGGATGTTATTGGGTTCCGAAGAGGAACCGATTGGACCAGTTCCAATACGATTTCATTCTTGCACAAAAATCCATTTTTTGATTTATTGCATCCCCAGAAACCCCCCCCCCCCCCCCCCCCCCCCCCCCCTATTCTGACCGGAACAAAAGGATACCACTTATCGACCTACCACGATTTTGGAATCAGGAATAAGATCATAAAATGGCCAGTATCTACTTTCACTCTATCAAGTACCCGTTATCGCGGTAATCTTGTGGTACTGATATCCGATAGGGATTTGCCCTTTCTATTTCGATCTCCTACGGAGTCTTGCGGATCTAAAAAAAAATTCTTGAATGCATGTATTCACCTCCCGATGACATAATCCAAAAGAAATCTTATTGGTTCTACCTCCTCTTTTTTATGAAGAGAATGAATCGTTTTATCGAAGGATTCAAAAAAAAAAATCGGTCCGGATCTACTGCCGGGAATGATTTCTAGGAAGATTTCCAATACTAAACACAAGCGGTATTTGCTAGCCAACAACATAATTGAGGCAGTCACTCAATATAGATTGATCCCGACATCTATTCCAAATCAATAACACCTATGGTACATACGAAATGTACTTAATCGATTCTTTTTATGATGTATCCGAATCGCAACTTCGCAATATGGAATTCAAAGGATCAAATAGGAAAATGAGTATCTCTGAATCATACTGATAACTATAAGGGCTATGAAATATAATCGATCAACCAACATTTAGCACATTTTTGAACAAAAGGGACTCCAAAGAAAATGGTTTATCCCCTTGTTTTCTCGAACCGGAGAGATCTGAATCGGGATCCTGAGGTATATCATATACAAATGGGCCAATGAGAGCAATATTTTTCCAGGAAGCATTTGTAACATTGCGGTTGTTCTGAAAAAGAACCCGTTTTCAAGTTAGTGGTTTCGATCGGTTACGGGTTTATCAATATTCGATTTTGATTGTTCCGATGCTATCGACAATACAAAATTTGTCCTCAATCACTTCCGTTTTCTTTTTGTCCCCATCGCAACTTCGTTTCTTTTTGTCCAAAGTCACTTCCCTTTTTGTCCAAGTCACTTTCCCTTTTTGTCCAAGTCACCTTCCCCTTTTTCTTTGTGAGTATCGGGAATATCCCCATTCCATATGTCCGAGTCCACATCCGTTAATTGAAAGGTCCGAATGTCAACCTCCGCAATCATTTTTTAGAATCAATAGGTGTTCACGATCGTTTCATTTGATAAATTGAAACCCTTTCTTATTGGATGATCATGATACTTTCCAAAGACCGAATTCTTTATCATTGAGGAACAACATACCATTTTTTTCAAACGATACCAGATTGGATGTTGACGTCATTCTAGACCTAAAATCATCGCATGAAATTCCTTTGATAACACCTGATTCCTATTTCAATGATAGTCCATGATCGAGAACAATTGGCTGATCCCGGAAACCATTTCCATAGAAGTTCATTGATATCTTTCTTTTTATAAAGCAAATCGACTTCGATTCTTGAATGATCCAAATCACTTCTGGTTCGATTGTACCAAAGATTCCCTTTTTATGTGGAAAAGACCCGTATCATAATTATGATCTTACATATGACAATCTCCTCCTCACCTTGTTCATTCGCAACAACATTTTTCTTCGTGCGTCGTAAAAAAAACATCATATTTTTTTTTTTGAAGAGAGAACTACTTTTCCCAATCGATCACAGTATCTAACATATTCATACCTCAGATTTTCCACAAAGTGGTGACAAACAGTATAACTTGTACAAATCTTTTCCGTTTTCCAATTCGATCCGAGCCATCGGTTCGTTAGACTATTTACTCGCTCGCAGACATTCTGCAACACCTCTACCAGAGAAACAAAAGAGTCCAATTTTTGGAAAACTTATTGTCAGCCCGCTTCAATATGATCTATTCTGATTTTCCTAAGGAAGACTTGCATCGGTATCTCAAGTTTCATTCAAACATGGGTTTTTGATTCATCACCCTTTCAGAAATATTTACCATCCGGAAATGAAAAAAAAACGAGTCCTTCTCTGAAAGAATGCTTGAGAAACGCAGAGGTAGAGAACCTTCAACGAGCATATGCTTTTTCAAATCTCTCAAAAATGGAATCTTTCCAAACCAAAATTGATTCCTTCCAAACATATAAATGCCATGGTTCATTACTTCGACAGAGTGCAAATATCTAAAATTTTCACCCTTTGAGAATACTTTTTTCAGAACCATGTCGATACTAAGTACGATTCACAAATTTTTGTATCCATTTTAAAATTTGTATCCTTTTTCATGAGATATGCATGTATCAGATATATCATTGGCCAATTCCCTCAGAAGATTCTTCCCACATGGACTCTGATAATTAGAATTTCGAGGGAGTGGTTTTACAAATCTTCTTCTGTCCTACGAAATGAATCAATCGAAATCATGAGTCCCCGTTTCCCATGATATGGACACATCTTAGATCAACAATGCTCGGAGTTGAGTTTCCCTCTATTCAATCTTTTTCCTTCCTTCCTTGTTGCTGGATATCCTCGTTCGTATCCATCTTCTCTTTGTTTTTTTCCCAAGCCTCTAGTTGATTTACCAGACAGAGTTAGAAAAGATCAAATCTTTGATGATTCCCTCATACATTATTGAGTTTGCGCAAAACTTTTTGGATGGGTATCCTCCTCTGAACTGAATTCTTTCTGTTAAAGAAATCTCTTTCTAGTTGTTCTGAAACATTAGGAGATTCTCCCTGAAGAAATAACCCCCGGGGGGGTTTTGCTTTTGCTTTTGGTGCAACATGCTATTGGTCGCTTGTGGGGTCAAATCAATACGTTTCTAAGGAAGAAATATTTGGATTCAATCTCTCGATCTCATAATATCATATCAAATGCCCTCATCCTCATCAGTATCATACCAAATTTCCCCATCGAATCACTTTTCGAAAATACCAGACATCTAAGTCGTACAAGTAAAAGAGATCTATCATTGATAAGAAAAAGACAAAGGTGAACGGTGATTGGATTTGAGAAAATAGATCCCTGGGTCCGAAGCATGATTCGATTGATGAGAAGAAAGAAGAATTCTTGGTTTCAGTTCTCCACCTTAACGACCAGAAAAAGGCTTGATCACATTCTATTGAGTCTGACTCATATGATCATTTATTCAAACAATGGACAGACTCCCCCTGGTTACCCCCAATATTTGAACAACCGGGAATCAATTTACTTACATACTTATTGACAAGTATATAGTGAAATTATGAGTTTCAATGATCCTGTTTTAGCATAAAAGACGGATATTCCTTGCTCATTATCATATCAATTACTTATCACAAAACCTCGTGTGGGGCCTAATAGTTTTCATTTTCCCATCTCATGAAAACCCTTTTCGCTCCGCTTAGCCTACCCCTTCTAGGAGTACTTTTAGTGATAGGTTTCTATAGAACTGGACGATCCTATTTGGTCAATACCTAGCGCCAACCCCTATGTTCCTTTCATTGTACGTTATTTCCGAACAAGTCCCCGATGACAGCTAAAGATTATTTTATTGATGATATCGATTTGATGATAGTGAATAGTGACGATCTCGATATTGCTGAGTAGTGACGATATCGATATTGATTGATAGTGAACGATATTGATGATGACTTATACGGAGTCTGCCCTAACTATGTATCTACGCCCGA
The DNA here is from genome assembly GCA_004837865.1 of Musa balbisiana. Taxonomy (NCBI): domain Eukaryota; kingdom Viridiplantae; phylum Streptophyta; class Magnoliopsida; order Zingiberales; family Musaceae; genus Musa; species Musa balbisiana. The sequence continues at coordinate 14,319 of PYDT01002345.1, forward strand.
ATAGACCGATTTGATATCACCCTTTCCAATTCGACTTAGCAAAAGCAATGTCTCCTTGCTAATATGGATTCCAAACATTCATGATCTGTATATGAATGTCGATTACTTACCCTCGGTCTATGAGAATCTTCTCTCCAGAGGATTGTGAAAGATGTTCCACTAAAATTAGTTCTTGTTATTGCTTTCGACTCATATCCCCAACAGTGGATCCCGCTCTAATAGCCCTAAATAAATTAAATACAGGCATTAGATCGAAGGCGTTTCTTATTCCGCACAACGAAGCACTTTTTCATTCTTTCATATACTAGGGGAATTTCCTTTGTGCAAAGAAATGTTCCATAACTAACGGATTGGGGTCCTAACATGGGTTTTCCCAATGTACGCGATCTCTTGTAGCACTTATCAATGGGTCCCTTATCAAGTTATATTACACCATAGAATAATCAATTATAGAAACTATTACATTAATTAGTTCTTCATAGACAAACTTGGGATTGCTCCCGTTAAGATCTTCAGGGTCATGGATCCTTTCTATCAATAGGAAGGGCTGTTGCACCAATTTCTTCTAATATTGCCCCATAGATCCTATATCTACTATATGAGAAGATAACAGAAGGGATTCTTATTTTTACAAATGGTACTTCGAACTTGGGAACGACAGAAAGAAATTGACGATACTCTCCTTTATCTTTGAGGTTTTTCTGCCGGATCTTCGCTCAAGATCTTTGGTCTTCACCCGACCTATGAATAACACTCGATCACTTCTTATAGATTCGTTGACGGAATGATCTGATCTAGTTCATGGCCTACTAGAAGTAGAAGCGTCTGTGTGGGACCCCTCACGGACAAAAAAGATTGGCAGTCAGTTTAATAATAACGAGCTGACATTTTACTATCTTCGGTCCGAACATTGATATGATGCAAAACAGATCTTGTTCTATCTTGATCAAATTTCTATATGAAAAATACGAAGCGGAGTTTGAAGAAGAGAAGAGGTCGTCGACCTGCACCAGATAAAGGAGGATTTCTTCACTCAATAGTTTTGGGCTTCTCTAGAATAAGTAGGCCGCCCTTTGGCAAACTATGTGATTGTATTGAACACCCACTTTTTTCCTATCGGGCCTCGGGCATGCGGACCTTTTAGTCATGAAGAGATAGCTCCAGAGAATGATTCGGAGTTTTCGTGCAGGTGAAACCATGCAGTAACCAGACACGAGATAATCTTCCAAAGACAAGGGCTTTTTTCGAGTAAGCCAATTCATTTGGGACCCTGCGATCCATTCTTTTTTCCTATTCAAAGATCAGCCCTTTTGTTCCTCTGTGTTTTCACGTCGAGAATTCTTTGCAGTATGCAGATATGTCCAAGGTGCGTATTACTTCCCAAACAAAACCTTTACACTATGATAAATGCGGTCTCAAGAACGCAGAAAGGTACTCCTTCGAATTGTTGATTCATTCGCCAAGATGGCTTAGAAGCCATAGTCCATTATCTTAATTGATCTTTTCCTTTCTAATACTCTATTCCAGAGTTATAGTATTTCAAATGCTGTTCCTATCTACGAACCTATTGGATCAAATAACCAAACATACAATGTTGGAAAGGGATTGGGCCTTTTCTCGGATGACATTGGCACATTTTGATTCATGTAACATGGAGAAAGATTTCCCATTCCTTAGCCCGTAAAAGATAATGTGCCATGAAAAAGGGATTTAAGTGGAACAGGATTGGCCAGCGGCGGTGGAGAGTTCGTGGAAACATTGTTTATTCCCATATGTTGGACTCTTACTCCATGGAACAATATTGCTACTGCTGAAACATGGAAGAATTGGAAATCTTAGATCACAACACTATGATGGATTATATGACTGCCTAAACAAGAATTCTTGATTTCGGCGAACAACCAGAGTCTATTACTCACTACTCAAACAATTTCCCTTAAGGAAACCCAACCCCCCCCCCCCCCACCCCCCCCCCAGCCCCATGTAATCCATCGGAAATAAAAAATACGCAATGTCGACCCTGAAATGTCTTGTTGCTATCCTGCTCCAATACCGAATCATTGTTTTTTACCTTAATAACTAAAAGAAAATATTATAACCTTTCTCTTCGTCTCAGGTCGATGGATCTTCTCAATTGGAAGATCCCCCGATATGGATAATACCTATGTCCGTTGACCGAGCCTAATTTCTAATTGTTTTGTTCCTAATCAAAATATCCACGGAGGCCGTTCGTCCTATTCTCTTTTGTATCGTGTAAGTCTAGATATTCACTAACCACGATGTATCTGGATCTCTTTCGGATAGGCCCTGAAATGAACGGAAGGCCGAATGCCAAACAACGTCTTTCTCCAACAGCGTCCTGTCTATTCTCTAATTCCCCTACCCATCCACTTTTTGGTAACTTCCAGTGCCAAAGTCATGAATGGGTAATCCCAATTCCCCAAAACGGACTATATAAATGTCTTTATCTGCTGGTTATGGGTACTGGTGGGTAGTTTACCATAGGTTTTTTGTATCAATCTACTACCCCTTGTTGTGGATTTCCTCTTGAATCATATAACTCGCGCGTGGGTGCGGGCACGATTTTCCAAAACGGACTCCTCTCAATTAGATAGAGAAATCGCCCAAGATTTCGTGATCCCCTCCGAACCTATTTCCATTTCCAACAGCTCGGACTCGGATCTGGGGATTGCCGAATACTTCGTATCAACAGAATAAGATTACTCGGGTATATCAATATTGATAAGATCCGAAATCTGTTATTGATTGGTCATTCACTGAGCATTCTCAATATTATTCCTTGAAGAGGACTCGAACCGCCAGCTCCCTTAGCACAGATTTTGAGTGCTCGCGTTCTACCATTCACCATCAAGGCATCTGAAAGGACTCTTAATTCCCCTGCATATGATATCTCTCTAATGTTGATATATGGATATATACAAAGGTGAAGGGTTGGAGTATTTCTAGATCGATCGGTTCAATGTCAACTATAGGGCCCGGGTCAGACATCAAATTTGCTTCTGATTTGAAATTATCCGGAGGATACCTTATATATATCAACAAAGATGTATCAAATCAAACCTACTTCTCGATTCATAGAAGCCCAAAAGAAAGTGCAGTTGTACCACAAATACCCGATATATATGTCAAAAGCAGGTCCGTTACCCTATTTCCTAATCCTAAATAGAATGTACACGTAAGCTATCCATATGTAAACATAGTATTCTATTTACATTACGCTCGAATGACCCATCCTCTATAATAATAATGTACATAACCCTATTCCGGTCTGTCCCTGTATGGAAGAACTTATAATCTGATGATCGAGGTCGAGTCCATGATTATAAGTTTTCATACCCCCAGCCATTCCCATTTTTTGTTTGGCGAACAGATCACTAATTCTTTGATATGCCATTTTAGTAGGAGGGATCCTTGAACTAGAGAATATACCTATATCTAAAAGAGGGTACTTGCGCAATTGCAAGAATTGTATATTTATTTATTCCCTGGTATAGTAGAAATGCTACACACATACATCCAACTCAATTTTCGATGGTAATGTTTATCTTAAAAGGAGATCTTCTATATTTGCAGGGGGTGCGTAAGGGTTATTTCTTGATTTCGTCCAGTCATTAGATAACTTGATTATTTTTTAGATAATACAAGCTATAACCAACCTCGTAAGGAAGTCCTATTAAACCAAGAAATATAGGCCTGCCTGCCATCCCCACCAGAAAGATTGGAGTTTTTCCGAAAAACCTCTATGGGAGGAAGACTCTCCTAGGGATAGAGAGACATAGGGGCTGAAGAATGAGCCTCAAAAGATCTTTCGTGTATAATCCTGCATAATCCTCGAATGTTATCAGTTCCGGTAAACACTAAAACCAAATAATACAATGCCAGAAAATTCCTATGATTCAATTTTTAGATATAGAACAGCATGATTCAATTATCATGCTTGCATATCCATCATTTGAGTCTCCAACAATTATTCCAATAATTACATTCCGATTTGACCGATGGACGAATGCATGCAAGCTTGCCGTTTCATGCTTGTTTGAGTACTACAATGAGAGTTTCCCCCAATATCATGCGATGATCAGCGAGGATTTCCAGAAAGAAGAGCCATTCTGTTTTGATGAGAAATAACAAAGGAATATTCGAAAATTCGCGTAGGCTGAAGCTTAAGCCGCACTTCTAAGTAACCAGAAAGAAAAGCACCCTACTGGAGTTGGAGAGTCCAGAGTCGAAAATAGGATTTCTCACTTCTTTCATCTCATTCCACACCGTGCAGGCGACTTCATCCTCGAACGGCTCCTAAGTGATAAAAAGAAGAAGAACTCATCTTGCCTTTCCTTTTTATACCTTCCTCGCGTATGTATAAGGACCGAATCCATTCGATTTTCTATAAAAGGATTTACTTAATCCTTACCTTTTCGAGGATCCTTCCTCATGGTTTGTGAATGACTGACTTTTTCAATTCCTTTCGACCTTGGTGTTTTTGTTTTGTTTTTTTTGTATTTTCCTAGGAGCAGTCAGAAAGATTTGAGAAATAGAACCATTCTGATTTGATTCGTTCTCAATATCCATGAGATCGATCATCTTAGTGCAGGGTGGACCTTTTGTCCAAACGGATGCCTCCTATTCACTCCGTATTCCGCTAAGGAGGACGAACCAACTAGTAGCATCTACATCGATAATTCAAGCATTGTATGAGACGTCATTAGTCCCGTCCTTTGTAGGAACCACCCGTAAGTCACGAACTTGCAAAATGGATCTGTTTATCATAAAGTTTCTTTGTTCCCTGAACCCTCTTCACTTAATTGTTTGTGACCAAAATCCAATAAACTTTTGGTAAAAGTTATGTCTTCGGTCCGAGTCGGGGTGACATTTCTCTTCTGCATGTCTACTGGAGGGTTTTGAAAAAACTTCCAAACTCCAAATAGAATATATGCGGTAGAATTTTGTCGAACAACCGCACTCCTTCCTTATACGTAAGGATTCCATTGATGAAAATTGCTGGAAATCTGTGAACCCAATTCCTACAGTGAGGATATAAGCGCAATGAACTTCCCCTGGGGAGTTATACAGTTGTTTAGTAGAACCATTCACTATTTAGTTGCGAAGCTCGCTCTCCCCCCAGATGAACCATATATCCAATAGAAACCATGAACGACCTACAAGAATTAGAAGATCTTGCCCCACCCCCTATGAGTAAATATTTTCTAGTATCCTCATTAGAACCGTAACAATCTCTCTTGGTTAAGCCAGTAATAGGTAGAACATCACTGAAACATTTCCTGGCGCTACAAAGATATTATTTAAATCGTTCACCCACATAAAAAAATTCCCCCCCCTCCCTAGAGTCAGCTGTTTCATACGAAAACATAAACTCTGTTATAGCCATTTCTGTACATCCACTGTACTCTACGGGGAATTTAGAGGAATACATAGAGTTGAACATCGTAAAAGAAGAAAGGAAAGATTTCGTTGAAATTGTTTCGTTTGGGAAATTTTCCTCGAAAGCTAATTATAGTTCTTTCTCTCCATCGGAACATAGGGCCGTTGTGTGTCGTATTACTAAACTTTTGAAGAGATGAAATAGAACCAAGGTCTATTCCCTTTGATCCAAGGTTTGACCGATCATCAGACGACAACTTGAGGCCAAAATTAGGATAACATTTCTGGAAAATGAAAACTTCCATGGACAGAGAGCAAATGAACGCTTTCATAAAAATTCTCGTAAGAATCAGAAATCGAAGTTCTTTCATTCTGTATCAATGCCAGATCATGACTTAGTAACTGCCACCAATCTCCAAATAAGTCCCAATTGTTTCGAACTTTCTATTTTTGGAATCTCGGGATATTTCGGAATCCCCATGAATAGGATCAACCCTATTCCATGATATTTCCATAGAGATTCCTCTTTCTTATTTCTTAAGCAAGCCCCCAGAAGGCTTCAGTTGAATCTTATTTTATGTTTCATCTTTCTTTTCCCCTTTTGTCTTTTCGAGAAAGATAACTCGCGCGATTCGTTTTTCTATTGATTTCTTTTTCCGAGCGAGATCGTATTGATCATGCTGTCTATATCGATCCTGTTCATGGATTCAACGAAACTGTGCCAAGCGCTATTTGCCTCTGCCATTCTATAGTTCTCTTCCTTTTGCGTATGCGCATGCGCCACTCCCTTTTGGCAGCATCTACTAATCGAACTTAATTTGAAAGCCATATTTTCGACCGCGGACGTTTTCGGGATGCCCCTAATACCCATCGAATGGCAAGTGCTTTCCTTGTGTAGATCCTATTTCAATAGGACTTTGAGGTCGATCCCCCTACACGGTCTTGCTTTTACTGGCATATCGGAGTTTCTCCACGTATTGCCTTGACGGTAAAACAATAGTGGGATTGGTTTCTGTCTTTTGGTGATCTTTTTCATCTCATAGATAATTTTGTATAAGCCAATATTTTTTTTCCGTGTTTTCAGAAATACGTTTAACCAACAGTGTTTTAACTAATCATTACGCATAAATTGGATCGGATTTTGCAGTTTTTTCTTCTGCATTAACTCGACGTGAGCATGGGCGTGGAAAGAGGTTTTTCAAGAAGCATTTTTCTTTTATAAGGCGAACAAACGAATTAATTATTTTTGGCTTTTTGACCCCCATAGTGTAGGTGGATCTCGAAAGATATGAAGCATCTCCCTCCAAGCCGTCATACACTTTCATCGATACGGCTTTCCACAAATCTATCTGTTTCTCTATGAGATCGAGTATGGAATTCGGTTTACTCACTTTAAATTGGAGTATCTCTTTCCCCTCCTTTTCCCGGCTAGGATTGTGGAAATCCTGTATTTTACATATCCAGACGTTCGAGTCTTTAGGTTTCCTAAATAAAGTGTAATGAAAAAAGAAGTGCTATCGAATCTTGCTATTTGACCGACCTTTTCTAGAAAAAGTCGCGGTAATTTCGAATTGTTTTTGACACGGCCAAAGTAAAGGGAAAAACCCTCTGAATGATTTCAATATTGGCCTTTGGCATATATAGTTCCGAATCGAAAATCTCTTTAGAAAGAAGGATCTTTGTGTCTCTGGTACCTCTCCAGTCCCCTTACGAAAACTTTCGTTATTGGTAGCATACACTTCACATGTTTTCTAGCGAGTCACATGCATCATCAATGATACAAGTCTTGGATAGAATCTACAACGCACTAAACGCCCTTGTCGACGATCCTTTACTCCGCAGCATCTAGGGTCCTCGAACAATGTGATATCTTCACACCGGTAAATCTTAAACCCTTCCTCCTCTTACTAATACTACAGAATGTTCTGTGTAAATTATGGCCAATACCAGGTATATAATCAGTGATTTCAAATCCAGAGGTTTACTCGTACTCTGGCAACGTTAACGTAAGGCAGAGTTTTCGTGTTGTGGGGGTGATAGTGGAAAATTGACAATAAGTCACCTTACTGTCCCACTCTACATAACCGTACATGAGATTTTTCCACCTCATACGGCTCCTCGTTCAATTCTTTCGAGTAATTGGATTCCTTTTCTCGTTCGGAATCTCCTCCCTTATTCCCTCCGCCCAAGAGTTACTAAGACCAATTCAGCACGTTTTTTTCATGTGCCAATTTACACTTCCCTTTATGATCAAAGGGGAAGATTATCTTTTTACCAAACATAGGCGGATCAATCACGATCGTATAATAAGAACAAGAAATCTTTTCTCGATCAATCCCCTTGCCACCTTATTTTTTCGGAATCGAAAAGCCGTTTCGAAGTTTGAATTTTCATTTGGAAGCTGGGCTCTTTCTCTCTTCACTTATTTGAATATCTACTTATTTTTTTTTTTGCCTATTATTCTTTATTTCATTTCGATTTTCTTTCCCTCTCTTTTCTGTTTAAGTCCCCCTTCCATCATCCTAAGTTCCCATGGGGTGTTGTTGATCTGTAGACTCACCCCCATTGCCCTCATCGCGGGAAGGGACAAAGTACATCAGATTTATCCTTTTCTATCAAAAACAAACAAGTACTATGTGACATCTTCGGTTTTTTTTCCTCTTCCTCTATCCCTACCCCAGCATTTGGAATCAATTGAGAACCTTTTTCTCTGTCGAATCAGATATTATTTACATTCAATTTCCTTCCAGATAACCTACCCCCAGGAAAATCCCCCGAATGGATCCAAATTGACGGGTTATAGTGTGACTTTATCCATGCGTTTATGCACTCTGCAATAGGAATTCATTTTCTTGAAAGATCCCCTGGCTTCGTGCGTTAGTGAGTCGTCCGAGATCCTTCGATGACCTCTGTTGTGTTGAAGGATCCAATGACCGATTCGTTGCGTAAGGCCCGCTGTAATCAATGGAACCGGGAAAGTCTACCGAAAGACAGTTTTTTTCTATTATATATGAATGAGTATTTAGTTTAGTGATCCCGGTTTCGGATTATACTTAGTATTAAGTTTATTGATCCCGGTTCGTGAGTCCCTTTTCTCCTTATGAACTGGTTGGCACCGTCCTACATTGTGTCTCTTTGACCGAGTGAGAAAGGGGGCTCCGCTGGAAAAGGGTTTTGTACCTGAGCGAACAAGGAGGTCAACCTGCTTCACATATACAACATTGATCTGGCAATGCAATGGATTTGGACCCTCAGTCGATCCTAATGCATCAGTCTTTCCACAATGTAATCTTTGCCTGCTGGGCAAGAGGATATTAATTTATCAAATTCTGTCTCGGTAGGACATGTTTTCTATTACTATGAAATTTAATATTTTCCTTAAACTATGAAATTACTATTTATACTATGAAATTACTAAATGAAATGAGTATTAATGGTGGTGTTACCATTATCCTTTTCTTGTATGTATCCCTAAGGAAGGAATTTGTCCATTTATTTTTCGAGTCTAAAAAAGGGTGTGGAAACATATAGGAACTCTTGAATGGAAATTGAAAAGAATGTACTCCAGTTCCTTTCCGAATGGTACATCTTCTGGCGCAAGAAAAGTGGTCATCTCTACCATCTTGACTTGGTTCTGCTTCCCCTCTTTTTTAACAATACCGAGTCGGGTTCTTCTCCTACAGTATCGAATAGAAACATGCTGACAAAAACTCTTCTTCCTGTATAAACTCTGCTCTGCTCGATTTGAGATCGGGACAAATCGTACGGATTTATGAAACCAGTGCTATGTCTCGAATCCGTAGTCAATCCTATTGTCCGTAGGAACAGTTGACAATTGAATCCAATTTTTCCCATTATGTTTACTATCCATCCCCATTATTTACTATCCTAATAGTGCGAAAAGAAGGCCCCGGCTCCAAGTTTCAGGAATAGTGGCGTTGATTTCCTCGAACCCTTTGGCCTTAGGATTCGTTATTTCTTTTCTTTCTCGATGGGACCGGGAAGTATATAACTCACGGTAAATTGGTCACCTGACGTGGTGGCAAGTCATCATTCGAGCCTGATTATCCCTAAAACCCAATGTAAGTTTTTTCTATTTTGACTTGCTTCCCCGCCGTATCGAACGAGAATGATAAGAGTCTTGTGGGATTGACGTGATAGGTAGGGATGACTATAATTGCTGGGGGGGGAGCGAACTCCGGCTAATATGAAGCGCATGGATTACAAGTTTAGCCTTAGGAATGAAAGAATTCCGATCAGCTTGTCTACGAACAAGGAAGCTAGAATATGCCACTATTAATCCCTCATGAGAGTTCGAATCCTGGCTTCAGGATGAACGCTGCGCATGCTTAACACATGCCAGTCGGACTGGACTGGTGTTTCCAGTGGCGGACGGTGAGTAACGCGTAGAACCTCCCTTGGGAGTGGAACAACAACTGGAAACGGTGCTAATACCCCGTAGGCTTTGAAAGTACAAAAGGTAGGAATCCGCCCGAGGAGGGGCTTGCTTCTGATTATCTAGTTGGTGGAGGTAATAGCTGTACCAGGCGATGATGCATTAGCTGGTCCGAGAGGATGATCATCCACACTGGGACTGAGACACGCCCAGACTCCTACGGGAGGCAGCAGTGGTGCATTTTCCGCATGGGCGAAAGCCTGAACGGAAGCAAGGCCGCGTGGAGGTGAAGGCCCACGGGTCGTGAAATTCTTTCTCGGAGAAAAACCAAGGACGTATCTTAGGAACTAAGCATCGGCTAACCTGTGCCAGCCTCCGCGGTAAGACCGAGGATGCAAGCGTTATCCGGATGATTGGGTCGTAACGGCGTCTGTGAGTGCGCTTTCAAGTCCGCCGTCAAATCCCGGGCTCAACCCTGGAGCGCGGTGGAACCTACCAGCGGGAGTATGTAGGGCAAGGGGCATTCTCGGTGTAGGCGGTGAAATGCGAAGAGATCGGAAAGAAACCAACGCGAAAGCACTCTGCTGGTCCGACACGACACTGAGAGACGAAAGCTAGGGGGCAAAGGGGATAGATACCCCATTATTCCTAGCCGTAAACGATTGATACTGGCGCTGTCGTACACCCGTGCAGTGCTGTAGCTAACGCGTTAAGTTCCCGCCTGGAGTACGTTCGCACGAATGAACTCAAAGGAATTGACGGGCCCGCACAAGCGGTGGAGCATGTGGTTAATTCGATGCAAAGCGAAGAACCTTACCAGGCTTGACATTCCGTGAATCCTCTGAAAGAGAGGGTCTTCTGGAACGCGGACACAGGTGGTCATGGCTGGCGTCACTGTGCCGTAGGTGTTGGGGGTTAAGGTCCGCGCAACGAGCGCAAAACCCTCGTGTTTAGTTGCCACCATTGCGTTTGCACCCTGAACAAGCTGCCGGGGAATAAGCCGGAGGAAGGTGGGGATGACGTCAAGTCAATCATGTCACGCTTATGCCCTGGCGACAACACTGCACAATGGACGGGACAAAGGGTCGCGATCCCGCGAGGGGACTTAACCCCACAACCCTTCCTCATTTCGGATTGCAGGCTGCAACTCGCCCTTCAGCACGCCAGGAATCCGCTAGTAAATCGCCGGGCAAGACCATACGGCGGTGAATTCGTTTCGGGCCTTGTACACAACACCGCCCGTCCCACTATGTGGAGCTGGCCATGCCCGAAGTCGTTCCTTAACCGCAAGGATGGGGATTCCGAAGGCGGGGCTAGTGATGAGTGAATTCGTAACAAGGTAGCCGTACGGAAGGTGAGGCGATCCCTCCTTTTAGGGAGAGCTAATGCTTATGCTTGTTGGGTATTTTGGTTTGACACGTGCTTCACACCCCAAAAGAAGTCGAGCTACCGTCTGATCTAAGCTGGATATGGAATTCGTGCTTTCCGTTTCGACGGTGAAGTAAACCAAGCTCTGAGCTTATTATCCTAGGTCGGAACAATTAGTTGATAGGATCCCCTTTTTTAACGTCCGCCATTCCCTCCCGTGTGTCGACCTGTGGACGTAAAAAAGGAAGAGAGGGATGGGTTTTTCTCGCTTTTGGCTAGCAGGAGGCCTCCCACGGGTAGGCCCACCGACGGCTATACTCAGTGTTAGACGCGCGCCCCTGATAATTGCTTCGTTGTGCCCCTTGGCGTGAGGGCTCTCTCCACATGAAATTCCAATGTGCTCATCAGCGCCTGACCCGAGATGTGGATCATCCAAGGCAAATTAGCATGGCGTACTCCTCCCTGTTTTTCGAATCGAGTTTGAACCAAACTTCTCTCCTCAGGAGGATAGATGGGCATTCAGGTGATTCCAAATGTAGATCTAACTTTCTATCACCATCGTGGGATCCGGGCGCCGGGTGGACCACCACGTCTCCTCTCTTCTCGAGAATCCATCATTACCTACAGTGTATGGACAGCTATCTCCGCGCACGGTTTAGGTTCGGCCTCATGGGGAAAAATGGAGCACCTCACGGGAAACTGGAGCACCGACAACGCATCTTCCACAGACCAAGAACTACGAGATCGCCCTTTCATTCTGGGGTGACGGAGGGATCGTACCATTCGAGCCTTTTTTTTTCATGCTTTTTCCCGGAGGTCTGGAAAAATCAGCAATCATAGTGATTTCCGGAAAGACTCCCTTCCCGAAAGGAAGAACGGGAATTCTTTTTTCCTTTCCGCAGGGACCAGGAGATTGGATCTAGCCTAAAAGAATGCTTTGGTATATATAACTCACTACGTCTTGTTCTTCGACCCCCTCAGCACGAACAGCGCAACGCCGCATCAGTGCAATGGATGGTTTCTATTTTCTACTCTTGACCGAAATGGGAGCAGGTATGAAAAGGATCTTAGAAGTGTCTAGGTTTGGTCCTGGAGGTTCTCTTAACGCCTTCTTTTTTCTTCTTTCCCATCGGTTATTTCACAGGACTTGTCATGGTACGGAGAATGGAACAAGCACACTTGAAGATCGCATACAACGGGAAGTTGTTCCTGCTCGTTCGGGAAGGATGAATCGCTCCCGAAAAAGATCTATTGATTCTCCTCAATTGGTTGGATCTTAGTTGCGATGATTTACTCCACGCGAGGTCCTCTGGTTCACGTCCAGGATGGCCCATCTGCGCCAGGGAAAAATAGAAGAAGCATCTGACTCTTCATGCCTACTCCACTTGGCTCGGGGGGATATAGCTCAGTTGTAGAGCTCCGCTCTTGCAATTGGGTCGTTGCGATTACGGGTTGGATGTCTAAATGTCCAGGCGGTCTGACATAGTATCTTGGTACTGAACCGGTGGCTCACTTTTCTAAGTAATGGGGAAGGGACCGAAACATGCCCACTGAAAGACTCTACTGATACAAAAGGATGGTCGGTCAGAACGTAGAGAGGGAGGATGGCAGTTGGTCAATCTAGTATGGATTCGTACATGGCGATAGTTGGATCGCGGCCTCCTAGGGTTCCCTCATCTGGGATCCTGGGAATAGTATCAAGTTGGCCCTTGCGAATAGCTTGATGCACTATCTTCCCTTCCAACCCTTTGACGAATGTGGCAAAAGAGGAAAATCCATGGACCGACCCCATCGTCTCCACCCGTAGGAACTACGGATCACCCCAGGCACGCCTCGGCATCCAGGGGTCACGGACCGACCATATACCCTGTTCATAATTGGAACGCATTAGCTGTCCGCTCTCCGGTTGGGCAGTAAGGGTCGGAGAAGGGCAATCAATCGTCTAAAACCAGCATTCTTAAGACCAAAGAGGTCGCGAAAAGGGGTCGAGCTTCTTCTCCGTTCCTGTTCTCCTGAGCTGGGATCTCCGGAACCAAAGAATCCTAGAAGGGATTCCAACTCAGCACCTTTTGGGATTTTGAGAAGAGTTTGCTCTTTGGAGAGCACAGTACATAAGTTTGTAAGCTGTGTTCGGGGGGGAGTTTGTCTATCGTTGCCTCTATGGTGAATTAGTCGGGGAGGCCTATGGCGGTGGTTTACCCTGTGGCCGGATGCTCAGCGTTTCTAGTCCGCTATCTCCAGCCCCGTGAACTTAGCTGATACTATGATACACCCAATTCGGCAAGTTCGATTTAATGTTTTATCATTCATGGACGTTGATAAGATCCTTCTATTTAGCAGCACCTTAGGATGGCATAGCCTTAACGTTAATGGCGAGTTTCAAACGAGGAAAGGCTTACGGTGGATACCTATGTCACCCATAGACGAGGAAGGGCGTAGCAAGCGACGAAATGCGTCGGGGAGTGAAAATACGCTAGATCGGAGATTCCGATAGGTCAACCTTTCGAACTGCTGCTTAAATCCATTGGGCAGGCAAGAGACAACCTGGCGAAACTGAAACATCTTAGTAGCCATGAAGAAACAACGCGATTCCCGTAGTAGCGGCGAGCGAAATGGAGCACCCTAAACCGTGAAAACGTGTTGTGGGAGAGCATACAGGCTCGTGCTGCTAGGCAAGCGGATTGGAATGAATGCTGCACCCTAGCTGGGCGAAAGTCCATTATCCGAAAGCATCACTACTTACGCTCTTGACTCCCGAGTCTCATGGGGCCGTGGGAATCACCCGTGTGCATCAGCAAGGACCACTGTGCAAGGCTAAATCCTCTGGTGACCGAGAGCGAAGTAGTACCGTGAGGGTAAAGTGCAAAGCACCCCTCATCGGGGAGGTGAAATAGGAACATGAAACCGTGAGCTCCCAAGCAGTGTGAGAGAATGTGATTTTCGGACCGCGGCCTGTTGAAGAATGAGCCGGCGCCTCATATGAAGATGGCTTGGTTGAGGAACCCCACCGAGCCGTAGCGAAGCGAGTCTTCACATAGGGCGATTGTCACTGCTTATGGACCCGAACCTGGGTTATCTATCCATTACCAGGATGAAGCGTTGGGTGACACTAAGTGGAGGCGCGAACCGCTGATGTTGACGAATCAGCGGATGATTTGTGGTTAGGGGTGACATGCCACTCGAACCCAGAGCTAGCTGGTCTCCCCGAAATGGTCGTTGAGGCCGCGCGTTGACGTGGACATCTAGGGGTAAAGCACTGTTTTCGGTGCGGGCCGCGAGAGCGTACCAAAGCGAGGCAACCTACTGATACTAGATAGACCCAAAAATAAAGGGATCAAGGTCGGCCAGTGAGACACGATGCGGATAAGCTTCATCGTCGAGAGGGAACAGCCCGGATCACCATCTAATGCCCTAAATGACCGCTCAGTGTAAAGGAGGTAGGGTGCAGAGACAGCGCCAGAGGTTGCCTAAAGCATCCACCCTTGAACGAGTGCGTTATAGCTCCTGATCGAGCGCTCTTGGTCCGAAGATGAACGGGCTAAGCGATCTGCCCGAAGCATGTGGGATGAAAAATGCATCGGTAGGGAGCGTTCCGCCTTAGAGCGAAGCACCCCGCAAGCAGGTGTGGACGCAGCGAATGTGGAATGTCGGCTTGAGTAACGCAAACATTGGTGAAAATCCAATGCCCCGAAAAACTAAGGGTTCCCGCCATGTTCGTCCACGGATGGTGAGTCAGTGCCTAAGATCAGGCCGAAATGCGTAGTCGATGGACAACAGTGAATATTCCTGTACTACCCCTTGTTGGTCCCGAGGGACGGAGGAGGCTAGGTAGGCCGAAGGAGGTTTATCGTTCAAGGCGCAAAGGTGACCTTGCTTTTTCAGGGTAATAAGGTGTAGAGGAAATGCTCGAGCCAAGTCCGAGTACCAGGCGCTACGGCGCGGAAGTAACCCATGCCATACTCCCAGTAAAAGCTCGAACGACCTTCACAAAAGGGACCGTACCCGAAACCGACACAGGGGGGTAGGTAAGAATACCTAGTGGCGCGAGACAACTCTCTCTAAGGAACTCGGCAAAATAGCCCCGTAACTTGGAAGGGGTGGCCTCTCACAAGGGGTCGCAGTTGACTCCGCCCGGCGACTGTTTACCAAAAACACAGGTCTCCGAAAGTCGTTAAGACCAGGTATGGGGCTGACGCCTGCCCATGCCGGAAGGTCAAGAAAGTTGGTGACCTATGCCAGGGGAGCCGGCGAACCGAGCCCCGTGAACGGCGGGCCGAACTATACGTCCTAAGGAGCGAATTCCTTTCGGTAAGTTCCGACCCGCACGACTAGGCGTACGACTGGGCACTGTCTCGGAGAGAGGCTCGGTGAAATAAGACATGTCTGTGACGCTGCGGACTACCCTCCCCTGGACAGAAAGACCTATGAAGGCTTTACATGTTCCCTGGGATTTGGCTTTGCCTTTCCTGGCGCAGCTTAGGTGGAAGGCGAAGAAGGCCTCCTTCCGGGGGGCCCAGCCCTCAGTGGATACCACTCTGGAAGAGCTAGAATTCCTAACCTTGTGTCAGGACCTCGGGCCAAGGGACGTCTCAGGTAGACAGTTTTCTATGGTGCGTAGCCCTCCAAAAGTGTAACGGAGGCGTGCAAAGGTTCCTCGGGCCGGACGGAGATTGGCCCCGAGTCAAAGGAGAAGGGAGCTTGACTGCAAGACCCAACCCTCGAGCAGGGACAAAGGTCGGCCTTATGTCCGACGGTGCCGGGGGAGTGGAAAGGGGCGTCGTCAACGATACAAGTTACTCTAGGGATAACAGGCTGATCTTCTGCCCCAGATTTCACATCGACGGTAAGTTTGGGCACCTCGATGTCGGCTCTTTCGCCACCTGGGGCTGTAGTTTTTCCAAGGGTTGGGCTGTTCGCCATTAAAGCGGACGTGAGCTGGGTTCAGAACGTCGTGAGACAGTTCGGTCCATTCCTGTGCGGGCGTTAGAGCATTGGAGGACCTTTCCCTAGTACGAGAGGACTGGGAAAGGACGCACCTCTGGTGTACAGTTATCGTGCCCCTGTAAACGCTGGTAGCAGTGCGGAGCGGATAACTGCTGAAAGCATCTAAGTAGCAAGCCCACCCCAAGATGAGTGCGCTCTTTTCCGACTTCCCCTAAGCCCCCCTGCGGTAGCACAGCCGAACAGCGACGGGTTCTCTGTCCCTGCGGGATGGAGCGACAGAAGTATTGAGAATCCAAGATAAGTCACGGCGATACGAGCCGTTTATCATTACGATAGTTCAGTGGAGGCAGTGATTATGCAGCTGAGGCATCCTAACATACCGAAGATTTGAACCCTGTTCCTACACGACCTTATCAATGAGCTCAGGCAATCTGCCACTATTTCATTGTTCACCTGTTTTACACCATGAAAAACCAAAAGCTCTGCCTCCCTCTCTATCTATCCAAGGGATGGAAGGCAGAGGCTTTGGTGTCCCTTCCCGTCAGAATTGGGGCCTCCCCTA
>PYDT01000980.1:0-30987 GCA_004837865.1 Musa balbisiana
GAATTTGTGTTACCTTTTGGATGCTATAAGATTAAACCGTGGATCATACCAATCAAATTCTTCTTTCTAATCTTTAGTTAGAAATGATATTGTCAACATCAAAATGAATGATATTAAGCAAAATCAAAATGAAAAAATATTAGTCAAAATCAAAATGAAAAAATATTAGTCAAAATCAAAAAAAAAAAATATTAGTCAAAATCAAAATCAAAAAATATTAGTCAAAATCAAAATCAAAAAATATTAGTCCAAAATCAAAATCAAAAAATATTAGTCAAAATCAAAATCAAAAAAATATTAGTCAAAATCAAAAAATATTAGTCAAAATCAAAATCAAAAAATATTAGTCAAAATCAAAAAAATATTAGTCAAAATCAAAATCAAAAAAATATTAGTCAAAATCAAAATCAAAAAAATATTAGTCAAAATCAAAATCAAAAAAATATTAGTCAAAATCAAAATGAAAAAAAAATATTAGTCAAAATCAAAAAAATATTAGTCAAAATCAAAAAATATTAGTCAAAATCAAAAAAATATTAGTCAAAATCAAAAAATATTAGTCAAAATCAAAAAATATTAGTCAAAATCAAAAAATATTAGTCAAAATCAAAATGAAAAAAAAAAAAAAAAAAAAATCCAAGAAAAATAAGGAATGAGAACTAGATTTGTTCCTGAAAAATTTTTTATTTTTCAATTAAGATGGGATGACCCCTT
The DNA here is from genome assembly GCA_004837865.1 of Musa balbisiana. Lineage (NCBI taxonomy): Eukaryota > Viridiplantae > Streptophyta > Magnoliopsida > Zingiberales > Musaceae > Musa > Musa balbisiana. The sequence goes on from PYDT01000980.1 coordinate 715, forward strand.
GAATCAAAAAATTTTTAATAATGTTAGGATATATTGTCTCCTACTTAGATTGATAAATCCAAGGGAAATTACTATATCCTCGATTCAAAGAGAGAATACATCTGGATGTAATGCTGATTCAGAAAGATAAAGCTCTTACAGAATTAATAAAAAGGGGAATATTAATTATCGAACCAATTCGTCTATCTTAATATGGATTGAAAAATTCATTATATATCAACCATAAGTAGTTCATTGTCGGTAATAATAGGTACACACACATTGAATGATGAGAAATACATAAAGAAAAGATATGTTGATAAGAAGAATTTTTAAAAAATCCACTGGACGACATGGCAATATATTTGTGAATGGGGAGCAAGATCATTATAATTTCTTTGTTCCTGAAAATATTCTATCTCCTAGACGTCGTAGAGAATTGAGAATTCTAATTTGTTTCAACTCTCCTAATCGGGATATTGTGAATAGAAATCCAGTATTTTGCAACGAAAACAACATAAGAAACTCTGAACAATTTTTTGAATGAGGACAAACGTCTTCATACGGATTTAATAAATTAATTAAATGGCAAATTGTTTCTTCTTTCTTTTGCCCAATTACCGATTAGAAGATTTAGCTTGTTGAATGCTATGGTTTTGATACAAGAAGGGCGGCTTTCAGTATGTCAAGGATACGTATGTATCCACGATTCAGAATTATTTAATAGTATATTTCCTATATATCACATGTGCCGTTTTCAGTAAATAAAAACCGAAAGATGTACGCATATGGTGTGTTACGTTCGGGTACATGATACGTATTTACTTGTGTATCAATTCAATTGAATCTAGAAAGAAATCTACAGAATCTTTTTAGGTGCAAAGAATCATTCTCTTTCGTAAATGCAGAAATATATTATCCTTTTCTAAATATATTATCCTTTTCTTTTCTATCTAAATCAAATGGAAAATTTGATTTAGATAGAAACGGATAAATCTAAATTTTTGCGTGTACTAGATTCAAAAAAATTGACATAATATAATAATTATTATTTTATTTTTCCTGATCGGTAAAATCCATGGCATGGAAAAGAAAGAAAGAAAAGATAAAAAAAGTTTTATGGTCAAAAATTCTATCATTTAGTTCACTTCTTCCACAAGAAGAAAAAGAAGAAAACAGGGTTCTGTTGAATTTCAAGTATTAAGTTTCACCAATAAGATACTAGACTACTTCACATTTGGAATTGCCAAAGAGATTTTTTATCACAAAGAGGTCTACAAAAAATTCGGAGAAACGTCAACGTCTGCTGGCTTATTTTGTCAAGAAAATAGAGCGCGTTATAAGAAATTAATTGACCAGTTGGATATTCGGGAGCCAAAAAATCGTTAATTAAATCGTTTTGAATTAGTATAGTAAGTTATTAGATTTTTTATTTTGATGTAACCTCCTACTTTTTTGAGGCATTCCTAAATAATGAATTAAGGAAGAAAAGATATGACTGTACCGGCTACAAAAAAAGATTTTCATGATAGTTAATATGGGTCCTCACCACCCATCTTCATGGTGTTTTCTCGCTGATCGTTTACCGCGATGGTTGAAGATTTATTGACTGTGAACCCATATTGGGGCTCATTTACACAGAGGGATGGAAAAAATAGCGGAAAACCGAACAATTATACAATATCTGCCTTATGTAACACTTGGATATTTAGCTACTATGTTCACAGAGGCAATAACGGTAATGCACCAGAACACTGAAAATGTTTCAAGTACCTAAAGGGCTAGCTATATCAAGTCATTATGCGGAGAGCTGATCCGTATAGCTTCTCCTGTTGTTATGGCTTGGGCCTTTTATGGCGGATATCGGCGCGCAGACTCCCTTTTTCTATATTTTCAGAGAGAGAGAATGATATATAATTTATTCGAAGCGCCACAGGTATGCGAATGATTCATAATATTTCGCATCGGATGCGTAGCTGCCGAATCTACCTTGGCTGGATAATAAATTTTTGATTTTTGCGATTATTTTTTAACAGGAATTGTTGAATATCAAAAACTCATTACGCGAAATCCCATTTTTTTGGAGCGAGGCGAAGGAGTGGGCATTATTGGTGTAGAGGAAAGCACTATTGGGGTTTACAGGACGATGTTACGAGCTTCTGGAACACAATGGGCTCTTTCGTAAAATTGATAATTATGAGTGTTACAATGAATTCGATTGGGAAGTCCAATGGCAAAAAGAAGGAGATTTCGTAGCTCGTTATTTAGTACGAATCGGTGAAATGAGGGAATCTATAAAAATAATTCAACAGGCTCTAGAAGGAATTCCTGGAGGACCCTATGAAATTTAGAAGTCGACGCTTTGATAGAGCAAAAAATTCCGAATGGATGATTTTGAATATAGATTTATTAGTAAAAAACCTTCACCCAATTTTGAATTGTCGAAACAAGAACTTTACGTGAGAGTAGAAGCCCCAAACGGGAATTCGGAATTTATTTGATCGGAGATAATAGTGTTTTCCCTTGGCGATGGAAATTCGTCCACCCTGCTTCATAAATTTGCAATTCTTCCTCAGCTAGTTAAAAGAATGAAATTGGCTGATATCATAAACGATACTAGTAGTATAGATATCATTTGGGAGAGGTTGATCGTTGAATGATATTGACACGACAGAAGTACAAACTATCAATTCTTTGTTCTATATCTGTAATCCTTACCAGAAGTATATGGCTCATATGGATCTTTGTACCCATTTTGACCCTATATTGAATACAATAGGGGTACTATAATTGGTGTTTGGAAAGAGAAATATCTGCAGCGATACAACAACGTATTGGGCCTGAATATGCCGGCCCCTGGGATTCTTCAAGCTCTAGCAGATGGAACTAAACTACTTTTTAAGAAGAACCTTCTCCCCTCTAGAGGAGATGTTCGTTTGTTTAGTATTGGACCGTCTATAGTGTCATCATCATTCTTACTAAGTTTTAGGTAATTCCTTTTTGGTATCGCCATCTTTTGCCGATCTCATATAGTTTTTTTTTATGGTCCCATTTCACGTATTGCTCCTATTGGCTTCTTATGTCAGGATACTACGAATAATAATATTCCTTTCAGTGTCTACGAGCTGCTGCTCAATCTAGTAGGTAGAAATACCATTAACTCTATGTGTGTTATCATATCTCTAACTCGTGATTTCTTGAACTGAACTTTATACTTCTTTCCTCGAAGTAAGGAAAGAAAGTTGAATGTAATTTTGATAGTCTTTTATTTTTTTATTCATCATTCGGGCACTGAGTTTAAAAACCAGAAGTTATAGAGTGAAACAAAACAACTAGAGTTGGCGTAAGAAGATAACATCTCATTTCATATGTACAAGAATAAATGGAAGTTAAACATAAGCAGGGTAAACTGTTTTACACCAAGATTTACGATTCTTCATTAAGTCATCATATCTTGAACGGGTGTAAAAGTCAACTGTAATGGCGTTTTCATTCGTCTTGTATTTATACCTGGCCGTAGATCATCAAAATCGCTGGACGGTTAGGAACACCACAGTGCACAAAGATTTCATAATAGAGAAATGTAAGGGATACAAAAAGAGATATTTCTACATAAAAAAAAAAAAAATTATAAAAAAAATAAAAAAATGATAACGAATCAAATAGGGACTTAAGTTGTAGAAATGACAAGCGTACTTCCCTACGATTCCGATCTAGAGTATCTCCTATTCACTGGTAAATAATGACTAGCCAGAACGAATTATCCCTTAGCCTTTTTTTTTGTTTATTTTTTCAAGTACCCTCGTCTGGCTAGAAGAACAGGAACAAAGAAAATGGAATGTAATAATCGAATGGAATAATGATGAATACAAAAAGATCGTTTTATTTATTTATTCTTTTTTTCCCCATCCATATGGGTGGAATTTTTCTCACAATTATGGACCAATTCCCTAATTCTTTATAAATCTTTAGATTTATTGATATAACGAGTATTGTATTGAAGGCTGGTTATGACGACAAAGAAACTACATTTTTATTATCTAGGGATGAATTAATTCCGAGCACTTTTTATTCTAGCAAACGGAAATTCCATTGGTTTAATGTTGGACTCTCCTGATATACTTTATTCTAGTTAACCCAAAAGAAAGGGGTGATAATATCGAACCGGTCCTTCATTTATTTGTGGCCATAGAGTAGCCGTCATGAAGCTGAGTCTCATTACGGTTTTGGAATAGCGATGAACCGTAATGTTATTATCGACTAATATTTCTCTAAACGCAGTTCAAGTACAGTGATATAGTTTGAAGCACAGTCCAAATATGGCTTTTGGGTGTGGAATCTATGGCTCAGCCCATAGTTATAGTTTTCATAATTTCTTCTCTAGCTGAATGTGAGAGATTGCCTTTGATTTACAAGCGAGGAGGAATTTTATCAGGTTCTCACACCGAATATTCAGTTCAGATTGGTTATTTTATCGTGCTTCTTACCTAAATCTATTACTTCTTCGTTATTCGTAACGTTTCTTACTTAGTTGGTGGCATGTATCGATTCCGTACATATCCATTCTGAGCTTTTCGGACAATAAAAAAATAGCTGGAGTCTTTGGAATGAAATTGGTAGCTTTTATTACATTAGTTAAAGCTTATTGTTTCTGTTCATTTCTATCCCACAAGTTTGACTTTACCTAGGTGAAAGACCCGCTATTAAATCTTGGATGAATTTCTTTTCCTATTTCTTTGGGTAATCTATTATGACAACCTCTTCCTAACTTGTTCACTAGAAATAACAGAATACTATAACGATATTCTAGATTCATAACCTCTTTCAACAAAGAAAGAACATCAATTATGTATGATATCTACAATATGTTTCCATGTAAACTGGTTCATATGCTTGTCACAAACAATACGACTGCAAGTATTTGGTCACAGTTTCATAATTACCTTATCCCACACAACCGTTTACCTGTAACGATTCAATATCCTTATGCGAAATCAATTACATCAGAGCGTTTTCCGTGGTCGAATTCACTTTGAATTTGATATGTATTGCTTGGAATATTTGTTTCGTATGCCCCAATGATCGACCTGTTGTTTTATGGGAGATTGGAAGAGAGTGAAAAGAACCAATTGCTTACTTATAGTATTGATTTCGGGTCTGTATATTTGTTTGGTAACTGTGTCGAGTATTGTCCAACAAACTGTTATCCATGACTGAAGACTATGAGCTTTCTACTTAACGTCACGAATTGAATTATAATCAAATTGCTTTGAGTCGTTACCAATTTCAGTAATGGAGGATTACACATTCAACGTTATGAATCCGACTCAAATCAAAATAATAAATATAAACCCTGGATTCAAGAACGATTACCGATTCTAATAGTTTGTTGTGATATACAGATCAAACTTTTTTATTTTGGTTGTCCGAACACAACTAATTATAAATAATACTTGTGTCAGTACCTACACAAATAATAATTATTAACTAGAGATTGTGAGAACCACTCGTTTGATTTAAACTTATAATAATTTCTCACGATTTCGAAATATACCATTTCAACTCTTTTTTTATTCTTTTTCTTTGGATAAATTAAGTAGATTGGCCCAATAAAATAATTACAATCTATATATAAATTAATATCTATTTAATACTTATATCTATAGATAAATTTATATCTATATATAATCTATATATAAATGATATATCCATATTAAATTAATATAAAATAATCCCTATTAAGATTGAATTCATTAGGAACATTCATATCAATAAATAGGAACATATCATATACAATAAAAAATGGGGTAACCCTTTTCCTTTCCTGGACCTTTAGTACAGGGCATATTTGACCTTTATATTTTTTTTACATATTAATACATAATGATTTACCTAGGACCAATAACATGATATTCTTTATCATCTCTGGTCCTTCCTTATACTAGTGGTCTGGGGTAGTGTACTTACCAATCCTAGTAATTCTGCTTTTGCGTGGATTAGGGTTCTTGTTTGTAGATCCGTATTCTACTCCATCGACCTCTTATTTGTGTAGCTGCGCGCTACTTATTTTATGGGAGCCGTAAATGTCTTAATCATATTTGCGGTAATTTCATGATGGGGTCAGGATATTCCATGATTCTATTTTTGACATTGAGATTAGGTCATTCCACTGGTTTGGTACAAGTATTCTTTCATTTCACTATTTACTACTCATACCAGATCCCGTCTGGTACGAAATTATTTTGGACTACAAGATCAAACCAATTATAGAACAGGACCTACTAGTAACGTTCCACAATTGGGGATTCATTTATCGACGATTTTATCGTCCCCTTTGAACTATTTCTATAATTCTTTTAGTTTCCTGTAGGTGCAATTACTATGCTCGCCAATATAAATCCTTATAGATTTTTAAAGAATTAAAAAGTTTTTAGAATTAGAAGTTCTAAATAAATACAAATCGAATCGCTTGAATTGTTCATAAGTGAATTAATCGAGATTGCTAAGATTAGTCAATGATGTTCGAGCATGTACTTTTTTTGAGTGGTTCTTTATTTTCTATCGGTCTCTAGGATTGGATCACAAGTCGAAACAGTGTTTAGAGCACTATTGTCCTTGAGCTTATACTACATCGGTTAATATTAATCTTGGGACATTTTCTGATAATTTGTAGTCCGCCAATTAAAAGAAAACATTTTCTCAATCTTATTATAGCTGTTGCAAGCTCTGAAGCAGCTAGTGGCTAGCGTATTGTTCGTCGATTCATCGAAACAGAAACTCACCTCGTATCAATCAATCGATTGTGTTGAATAATTATGTAATTAATCATGACTCTATATTGCTAATCAGTATACTGATCATATAAATCAAGACACCGGACACATAAAAGCAGACGTAAAATAAAAATTCAATTGGAATTTTTCTATTCTTGTCTATTCTTCCCTTTCAATTCGCATTACTGGAAAAATATTTATATTCTTAATTTTTTGGTATTATAATTTTTTTTATTGCGTTTTTTTATTGTTTATTTTATTTAGTTTTAATGTATTTATTTTAATGTATTTCAAATTTTATGTATTTTATTTTAAATGTATTTTTTAATTTAATGTTTTTAATGTATTTTGTTAATTATAGTGTATTTTTATATGTGTATATAATAATATACTGTTATTGTTATTATATAATATATAAATATACTTTATACATTTATAAATATTATATAATAACTACTGTATAATCTTATCAATATTATAATAAAATAATAAAAAGACTATTAATTAAATCATAATCTTGTTAACCTATTACGAAAATAATTCAAACATACTAATTAGTTTTATTTTATATATGCATATTTCAACTATGAATCTAATTAGGTTTATTTTATTTATAGATGCAGCTTTCAAATAAATTGAAAAAAATTTATTTTTTTTTTGTCAAATTGTTTGAATTATTGAATCAATTTGTTTTTGTCGGCCAATTTTCATTTACACAGTGGCTCGTCTGATCATGATTTTTGAACGGAATCAGTCCTCTTGCTTTTTTCTCATGAACAGATTTAGAATATATTGATTCTTAAAATTTTAATAAACCACTGCTTCGGCTGGGTCTAACTATAAATACTAAGGTTTTCCCTACCAGATTGCAATTTTTTGATGTTCAACCTGGAATTATAGATCCAATGTCACCTTCATTAAACAAATTTATGTACAGGTAAGTGTGTACTCAATGGGGGTTTTTTGGGGTTACAGCCTGCCCCACAGATTTATTGGACCTGATACTTGAGCGATAAGCGTAAGTCAAATGGCTTCCGCACCAGAAACCGAGACTGTGGTGGGTTGATAGAGGTAATCCGCCTGTCCAACGAATTTTTGAGTGGCCGTGTTTAGTTAGCTAGGAAACAACTCGCAGCATGGTCTAGTTATTGATCCCGTTACAAAAACATCCACTTGAATCAATTATTCCTCTTTCCGACAAAGCCCGTACTCGAGAAATTATTATTCTATTCCGAGCACGGGTTTTTTTCTGTCAAAACGTATCTTGTCTTAAAACGAGTATTGTTCCCTTGGTTACAAGACTTGTTGTTTTCCGTGCCGTCGTTCTTCATTTCTTTTCTTGCCTATAAAGAATAAGATGTTAGATGGAATGCTATGATTATCTCGTTGTCGCTCCTTCTAACGGACCTATTTTTTCTGTTATCATTTCCAATGGACGATCCATTTCCCCAATTGGAGAAGATTTAAATGGATAGATATTTTTGAGTGTCACTGAACTGGAATCCGATGGGCTTTTCATAGGACCCTATGTTACTTGACAGATTTATCACTATCTGTTTAGCTACCTCTATGCTGGCTTGGCCACTGTTACTCGAAACTTCCGGATTGTCTATTTCTCATGTTAGCAATGTACAGCGGTCATATCGGATATTTTCTTTCTCGCGAGACCTTGCTGGTTTTTCATGCTTGAGTGAGTTAGAAATTAATTCCTGTTTATTTACTTTTATCCATGTGGTGAGGAAACAACGATCTTCTACTGCGGCCCACAAAGTTTTTTTTTACCCTGCGTGGCTCCAAAAAAAATTTGTTGTCTCAGGTTAATGGAGTTCTAGTAGGGTTTTTTATAGGCCCTAATGACCCACATTAGATTTTTCAAATAACTATCCCTCTATCCTGTGGCATTGGAAATAAATATCTATATTTGATTCCTTATTTCTTATTCTGTCAATCGCCGATTATACCCCTACATACGGGTTACAGAATACCATGGGAAAGCACATTACAGTACATGTAGCTTCTAGCTGGGATCTTATTAAATACATGGGCGCATATGGTACTTATCGGATCACATGGATTATTGCCCCACGCTCATTGCTATATTTTCTCCCGGGTTGTAATAGTTGGGAACCGATTCAATAATCTAGCAGCGTTCAACCTCTCGCGGTCCATGCGGAAATTTAAAAAAAAGAATAGCCGATTCCTCTGTATCTCACTGGTTTCACATTATAGGAATTGGTCACAATAACCGGAATGGCCTCAACGGTGCCATTTTACAAATACTCTCTCATGGATTTATTGTCTGCTGCGCTTTTTTTCATGTGCAGACGAGTTGTGATGAAACGTCTGTTTATCTCGACAAATGGGGGGGATATCGACCCTGCCAAACTATTTACCAGGTTTCATATTTTTTCGATGGCTCTCCTTGCATTGCCAGGCATGGAGTGGTTTTGTTGCGGAATTAATTAGTATTTTTTGGAATAATTACTATCCAAATACCTTAATGCCAAACTGCTAATTACTGTGGAATGGCATTGAAGGAATTACTCCTATTTCTTTATTATCTAGTTACGTCAGATGTTCTATGGCTACAAGCTTCTTCCAATGTTCCAACTCTACATTTTGCGGATTCTGACCACAGAACTATTGTTTCAATCGTATCTTTTCTACCCGTAATATATTGGGCTTTATCCGGATTTCGTTCTCTCGCTATCCGTTTGACAGGGGTGCAGCTACCTATCTAATTACTTTCCTCGTAGTCTTCATTAATAATCGGAAATCGAATTTTGTCTTGGATTTTGATATTTTTAAAATCGTTTCGCTGTACATGCAAAAGAAAAAGTGCATTGAATTGTCTGAGTTGCATTTATTAGTTGTTGAGTAGACGTTTTGAATAAGGAATGTTCAAACGGTTCTCCAAAACTCGCCAAACAAGAAGCTTTATATAAGATTATATCAGATGAGTTCATATGTATTTCTAGTATTTATTCAATTATTTATCGTGTAGTTTATTCCAGTATATTTTAATGTAAGAAACTACAGATTAACCTATTCCTAATATATTGATTCCAAAATAACATTCCGAAAAAATTATAAGAATCCTATAGAAGCCACAAGTGCCGAATTCGTACTTTTCACAACTTTGGATGTTTTCTACTTCTAATATGTTTTCTATGTCTAGTTATGTTAAACATCGCGAATATGGATCCAAGTATAAAATCCACGTTCTTGGGGTCCCAATTCCAATAAGATCCCCATGCCCTCATTACCCATACTGCTCCCACACAAGAATGCCTATGGTTAAAAAGGTAATCCTAAACTATGCACATAACTCCAATAATCAACGTTGAGTCAATTGATCTTTATAATAAGTTCGAATGAAAGAAAAGAAGTGTTTTTAAACACTCTTTTTTTCATTCAATATTGAATCTCCACCCAAGAAAATGGCTTAAATTAAGAATTATTACCTTTCCACAACTTCGATGTTTTTTTCGAATGTAATGACTAGACACGACTGATAATAAGTCCGCATAAAGAGCTGCATAGCTAATACATCACTTACGTGCATCTTAACCACTGAATTGTAGCAGGTACTAATATTGCGATGATGCATTTCAGTTAAAACCCGTGGCAAAGCCCTGTGTAAACTGGTACTTGGTGGCGTTTTGTGCTTAATCATTGTTATTGTTCCCCATCTTGGAACTCTATGAATATTGAGAACTACAGAAAGGAGATTATGACTCGTATAATTACTTAATGAAAATGTCCTGAAGAAACCCAACGAGAAACTAATAGCCTGTTATGATAAACAGTGCTATCTCCCTTTTTTTCCAATGATCACGCAATCCATACGATTTCGCGACAATACGATCATTAAATGAATCGAATCCCATTGAAATTATCGAAAAGATATCTGATTAATACTAATGTGTCGCAAGTTGTAAATATCATAAAATGGGGGGTCCCATTAGAGAATGAAATCGAGAATTTGATACATGATGGATTCGTTGTGTCTCTTTTAGAAGGATTTGTTCTAGGATTTATAGGATGCCGCCCTCGACTCGAACCGATGCCTCTAGCACGTTTGCGTGGTGTTTTCCTAAGAGCACGGTGTCTACCAATTTCACCATGGCGGCTTACTTGTAAATAAGACTAGTCATTCACGTTGAATCGTCGGAATCAAGGATTCAATATAGTGTACGTAACATTAGATCGATAAATTACAGATTCATTTAAATTCCTATTTAATACTCTATTCAATCATATTTGAATCTATATTCCAAACAAAGAATCTTTAGTTGGGATCATTGTAAGTTTTAGTTTTTTTAATCATAAACTTTCGCGACTAGAAACGAAGTTCTCCAAAACATTAGACTCGATAGTTTTGTTGTCGGTCGAGTTGAGGTCTAGAACTACGATCGGTTTCCTTTTCAATTTTTGGGATCTCGTTTTTATTTATCCGATTTTAGTTCATCGATTCAACTGAAAAAGATTTTTTTTTCATGAAGAAAATAATAACCAGTATTAAAATTTCACATGTAGAGGCAATTTGCATCACTAATCACAGAATTTGAATTTTCTACGTTTCGACACCTATATGCATAGCCTTATACCCATTAGAGGAGTAATACTCTTCATTATAATCATATACATTGTAGAGATTTTACCAAACAATTTGGTTTTTGTTAGGCATAAAGAAACCAAAAGACTTTTCAATTTCTAATCGTAATCATTACTCTACTTTTTCAGCAATAGAAAAATATGTTCTTCTATGTGAAAAGTCTATAGAACAAACTATTCAGAATTCCGATATTACAATACTTTATTCCCTACATACCCGCTACATCTACACAGCTATTCTAACTCATATTGATATTGAAGTGTTCAATCATTAATTAAGTGCCTCGTTCATCGTAAAATTCGAAATTCTTCGAGTATGTCCAAGCCGTTAATTCCAAACCTTTAATTATTTGTTTTGTTGTCACAAAAAAACTTTTTGACGCCGGTGGAAACCGATTTAGCTAAGAAAAAGCCGTTACTGCAGCTAACATCCTTTTTTTTCCAAATATTTCTACAGAATACTTTTTTTTGAACAGTAGAAGGTACGCTTTTTGGGACTCCATATCAAAGGGTTTACCAGTTTTTTAATCGTTGTATTGTGAAAGACATGTATTGGTTGTTGACAATGGATTGTTTTCCTTTTAGTCATTATCTATACTTATTCCCTGGTAGGAATAGTTTTTTTAAAATCATTTTCAATATCTTTAAAACCTATTAAACCATATAATTTTGATTAAAACAATTTATGTAAAACATATCTATTAAAACCAAAACAAACATATTAATATATGTATTAATTACGCATATGTATGCATCACATATCACATATACAACAAACACTAGGGATAAAAAATACCAGTAGAAAAGAAAGGAAGGAAATTTTTTTGGAAAAAGATTTTTTCTATTAATGGATTAAGCGCAGAGTGCTATGGTTGTCATTCAAATTACAATTCAAACAGTATTATCTGAAACCAGATATTTCATTACCCATAAAGATACCTGCAGTCTCTTTATTTCAGTTCATATACGAGTGAGTAAGGATTATCTTCCTGATTAAACAAAGTTGGTCCTTATTGTATTTGGAATCCCATCAAAACCTAGTTTTCCTTATTGTATTGAATCCAATCAAAACATAAGTTTTCCTTATTGTCTGGAATCCAATCAATCAGTTTTCAAGTAGTTACAGAGGATTAGGGATTACTACTAAAAAATGAGACAAATAGGATAATCCTTTTATTAAATTAAATATGGTCATAGTGCTATATTAGATCCAGTACTTCCTTTTGATATACCTCTTTTTTATTATTATACTATTTTTCTTATTATACTAGATATATGGGGGGGGTTGCTATAATTACCAAAAAGAATATTCTACTACCAACTAGAATAGGGAAGTTAAAGATTTCATTTTGTTTTCTTATGGAACAGTACATATTACCAATATGCATTATAATACCTTTTCCTTCCCTTCCAGTTCTGTGTCAATAGGATTTGGCCTTCTACTGATTCCGACAGGCACCAAAAATCTTCGTCGTATATGGGCTTTTTACTAGTGTTTCCTGTAGTATAGTGTTATTGGGTTGTCAGCCAATTATCTATTCAACAAATACCATGGATTCCATCTACTCAAGATCTATGGTCTTGGACCATCAATATGATTTTTCCTTAGAGTTCGGATATTTGATCGACCACTTAGTTCGATTTATTCACTACATTACTTACTGTTGGAATCTTGGTTCTTATTTATAGTGACAATTATATGTCTCACGCTCAAGGTTCTGAGATTTTTGCCTTGTGATTTTTTCAATGCTTCCATATTGGGATTAGTTACCATTTCCCAATTGATACAATTTATTATTTTTTGGAACTGGGGGGGATTTGTTTCATATTTTTATTAGAGGATTTTGGTTCACACGACCGACTGCAGCAAGTGCTTGTCAAAAGCGTTTGTAACTAATCGTGTAGGGGATTTTGGTTTCTTATTGGAATTGAGGTTGTTGTATTGGATTACAGGTATTTAGAATCGGATTGGTCGAAATAACTATAACTTGATCCATACTATTGGGTCAGTTTCTTTATTGCTACTTTGTTGTCCTCTTATTATTCTTGTGGCGTTGCTAAATCCGCACAATTCCCCCTGTCCTTATGGTACCCGTGCCATGGAAGGACCCACTCCCATCTCGGCTCTTATACAACGCTGCTACTATGGTAGCAGCATGACTTTTTCGTTGTAGCTCGGGACTTCTTCTATTTGCATAGCTTACCTTACTACTGAATTTCATATCTTAATAGGTGTACTAACAGTACTACTAGGAGCTACTTTGGCTCAATTGCTCAAAGAGATATAAAAGGAAGTTTTAGCCTATTCTACATGTGCTCCAATTTGTTATATTATGTTTCTTAGTATCATGTTCGTATCGAGCTGCTTTCTTCAATTTGATCATCATGCCATTGTCCCCCCCCCCTAAAGCTTTATTGTTTTTGGATCCGGATCTATTATCAGTCAATGGACCTATTGTCTGATATTCGCCAGAAAAAGTCGAATGGCTCTTAGGGTCGTTTAAGAAATATGTTCCTACAAGAACTACTTGTTTATTAGGAACACTTTCTATTGCGGTATTCCACCCTTGCTTGGTTTGGTCCACAGATAAATTCTACTGATAGTGGTTGTGATTGCACCAATTTTCGCAAAATAGCTTGGTTCACAGCAGATGTTGACTGCATTTTATATGTTTCGGTGTATTTACTTACCTTGTGATGGACATTGCGCGTTCATTTTCAAGATTACAGTAGACAAAAATATTTCGTCCTATTCAATATCTCTATGGGAAAGGAGTACCCCAATCATCCCTAGAAATTACCTTTTCATCCATGAATAATAAGGCTTCTTTTGTTTACAAAGGGGATATGTATAATTTGATAATGATCTAAAAAAATGCCTACGATACTTTAATACTTTCTTCGAAAAAATACACTTACATGTACCCTCGCGAAGGACAATACTATGCTATTTCTCTGCTTATATTGGTATTATTTTACTTTGTTTGTTGGATCAAGGAATTCTTTTGATCAAGGAGTAGTTTTATAGATGGTATATTCTCCAAAGGTTTTAACTCCACTCCCAAACCTTTTCCATCCAAATTCGGAATCTGTGCTGGTATAAATTTTTTTTAGCAATGCAATTTTTTTTCAGAATTATAGATATTTCGGGGACTAATTCGAGCATATAATCTTATGGTCTGCTTATTCATTTTTACGGATTTGAACTTTAATCAATTCTTTGTAAAGCCGGTGGTCCTAAAAGAATTATCTTGGACAATCAAATGGGATTCATTGGTCCATATACTCGGGTTACATATACATTTTTACTATAGTGTTTTACATGGTATAAGGGGATTAGACGAACTAAACTCAGTTTGTTGTAGATATCATAATTGATGCATTACAAATGGGGGGGTGGGGTTGGCATGTGGCAAGTTTTTTTTATAGGTGCAGATCAATCCTAGGAGTGACGAATCCTCTTCTATCTAATTCTATTATTTTTTTGCATCAGTATCGTTATTCATTTTTTTATTTTTTTTTATAATTTTTTTGTTTTTTTGTATGTAGAATATCTCGTTTGTTTTAGACCTTACATTATCTCTATTACATCCTTGTGCACTTTGGGTCCTAACCGTCCACTGATTTTGAATTGATCTACGGCATGGTATAAATACAAACAGTAAATGAAAACTCCATACAGTTTGACTTTTACAACCCGCTTCAGATATGAATGACTAATGAAAAAGAATCTTAATCGTGGGGTAAACAGTTTACACTGCTGTTGTTTACTTCCACTTGCTTCTTGGACATATGAAAAGAGATTTTATCTTCTTACTGCAAATTCTAAGTTGTTTGTTCACCATTAACTATCTGGTTAAAACTCATTGACCCTAATGATGATAAAAAAAAAATACCTATTCATACATTACATTCAACTTCTTCCTTTCCTTCTAGAAAGAGTAGAAGTTCATGTTCACGCATCACACGTAGAGATATTTGATACCCACATAGCGTTTAATGGTTTTCATAACTAATAGAGTGAGCACGCTCGTAACCACCTGAAAAGAATCTTTATTAATTCGATCCGTCTCCTGACATAAAAGCCCAATAGGAGCAATACTGAAATGGCGACCCTAAAAAACCCTATACGATCGCTAAAATAGCATTACCTGAAAAGGAATTACTAAATAACTTATTAGAATTGATATGACCCCTAGACGTCCAATACTAAACAAACGAACATCTCCTCTAGATGGGAGAAGGTCTTGCTTTAAAACGTAGTTTAGTTCCCTCGCATAGAGCTTGAAGAATTTCCCCCAGGGGCCGGCATATTCAGTCCCAATACGTTGGTGTATCGCTGCAGATGTCGCTTCTAACCACACAATTACTATACCCCTATTGTAATCCCAATATAAAGGTCAAAATGGGTACAAAGATCCATATGAGTCCAGACTTCTTTTAGGATTTCCGATATAGAAAAGAAGTGATAGTTTTGTAACTTTCGGTCGTATCACTTACATTTCAACGATCCAACCTCTCCCATATGAGTCCTATACTACCTAGTATCGTCATGATACACCTTTTCATTCTTTAACTAGCTGGGGAAGAATTTTGCAAATTTAATTAAGCCGGTGTACGAAATGTTCCACTCCAAGGGAAACCTATTATCTCCTATCAATATTCCAAGCCCACTTTTGGGGCCTTCTACTCTCAGTAAGTCTTGTTTCGACAGTCAAAATTGGTGAGTTTTTTACTATAAATCTATATTCAAATCATCCATTCGGAATTTTTTCTCTATCAAACGGTCCGGACTTCTAAATTCTCATAGGGCCTCCAGTAATCCTTCTAGAGCCTGTTGAATTATTTTTATAGATTCCCTCATTTCACGACTTCGTACGAAATACGAGCTAACGAATCTCTTCTTTGGCCATTGGACTGTCCAAAAATCGAATTTCCTGGGAACCCTCCTAATGATCAATTTTACGAAGATCCATTGTGTTCCAGACGCTCGTAACATCGTCCTGATAACCCCAATTTTATGCGTCCTCTACACCAATAATGCCCACTCCTTCGCCGCTCCAAAATGGATTTCGCGGAATGATTTTTGTATATTCACAATTCCTGTTAAAAAATACTCGCAAATCCACACATTTATCTATCCACCAGAAGTAGATCGGCAGCTACTCCTCCGATGCGGCAAGAATTATGCTCATTCGCATACCTGGGCGGCTTCGAATAAATCTATATCAATTCTCTCTCTCTGAAAAATAGAAAGGGAGTCGCGCGCCGAATCCGCCCATAAGGCCCAAGCCTAACAAATGTAAGCTATACGGCTCAGCTCCAGCCTAATTTACCTGAATATCCTACCCTTTTAGGTACTTGAACATTTTCCAGTTGTTCTGGTGCATTTACCGTTTATTGGCCTCTGTGAACCTAGTACTAAATAATCCCAAGCGTGTTACATAAGGCATATATTTTTTAAGTTCGTTTGCCGCTATTTTTTCCATCCTCTGTGTAATACCATATGGTTTTTCACAGTCATAACTCTTCACCATCGAGAGTAACGAATCAGTCGAAACACCATGCTTGATGGTGGTGAGGACCCATATTACTTCATGAAATCTGTTGGGTAGCCGGTACGTCTATCTTTTCTTCCGTAATCATTATTCAGGAATTTCTCAACAAAGGAGAGTTTCACCAAATAACAAATCTATAGTAACTACTATACTATTCAACGATTTAAGTTAACGATTTTTTGGCTCCCGAATATCCAACTGGTCCATTATTTCTTATACGTCGCTCTATTTTTCTTTGACAAATAAGCCAGCAGACGTTGACGTGGTTCTCAGAATTTTTTGTAGACCTCTTTGTGATAAAAACCACCCCCCCTTCTCTTTTTGTGATTCAAATGTGAATAATCCTTCGTATCTTATTGGTCGAAACTTAATCTTAATTCACCAACCCCTGTGTTTCTCTTTTTCTCTTGTGGGAAGAAGTGAAATGAATGAATTTTTGACCATAACACTTTTTTTATCTTTTCTTTTCTTCTTTTTCCATGCCCATGGATTTTACCGTCAGGAAAAATAAAATAATACTTATTATATTATGTCAGTTTTTTGAATCTAGTACACGCAAAATTTAGATTTCATCCGTATTCTATCTAATCAATTTTCCATTGTTTAGCTATAAAGAAAAGATAATATTTTAGAAAAGGATAATCCTATTTCTGCCTTTACGAAAGAAATGATTTCTTTGCACCTAAAAAGATTCTGTAGATTTCTTTCTAGATTCAATATGTGCACTTTGATACCACAAGCTAAACATACGTACAATGATACCAATTCCCGGTTAACCAGCCCTATGCGTACATCTTCGTTTCTTATTTACTGCAAACAACGCATGTCGATATATAGGGCATATCTATAAATAATTCTGAATCGTGGTACTACGTATCGTGACATACTGAAACGACTCCCATTATTGTGTACAACCAATAGCGGATTCATACAAGCTAAGATCTTCTAATCGTATTGGCCAAAGAAACAATTTGCATTTAATTAATTTTTATTTAATCGTATTAGACGTTTTTGTCTCATGCAAAATTGTTCAGAGTGTCTTATGTTGTTTTCGTTGCAAAATACTGTGATTTTCTAATTCACAATATCCCGATTATGAGCGTGAAAACAATTAGCTTCCTCAAATTCCCTACGCGTCTAGGCTAGAATAGTTTTTCAGGAACAAAGAATTATAATGACTTGATCCCCATTCACAAATATATTGCCATGCGTCAGTGGATTTTTTTAAAATTCTTCTTATCACTATCTTTTCTTTATGTATTTTCTATTAATTTGTGTTTACCTCTTATCGACCAATGAAATACTTATGGTTTGATATATAATTAATTTTTCCCTCCTTCTTAAAGATAACGAATTGGTTCGATAATTACTCTTCCCGTTTTTTATTAATTCTGTAAAGCTTTACTTTCTGAATCAGCATTACATCCTAATGTACTCTCCTCTTTGAATCGAGGATATAGTATTTCCCTGGATTTTATCCATCTAAGTATGAGACAATATATCTAACATATTAAAATTTTTTGATCAGGGGTCATCCATCTTATTGAAAATAACAATTTTTCAGAACAAATCTAGTTCTCCTTCCTTATTTTTCTTGTATTTTTTTTTTTTTTTACCTTTTTAATGTATGATCTCGTGCAATCCCTCTCAGGATATTCCTTTATGGTTTTTTTTTTTGTGGACGATACAAGATTTGTTGACCCTCTTTTCTTGGTTTGAATTTGCAATTCTATTTTAACGGAATCTTTGATGTTTTGATTTTGGACTAAGATTTTTTTCATTTTGCTTTTGACTAATAGTTTTTTCATTTTGTTTTTGACTACATATTTTTTTGATTTTGACTAATATTGTTTTGATTTTGATTTTGACTAATATTTTTTTGATTTGGAACTATATTTTTTGATTTTGATTTTGACTATATTTTTGATTTTGACTAATATTTTTTTTGAGTTTGATTTTGACTATATTTTTTTGATTTTGACTAATAGTTTTTTTGATTTTGATTTTGACTACTATTTTTTTTGATTGAATTTTGACTAATATTTTTTTGATTTGATGTTTGACTAATTTTTTTTTGCATTTGTATTTGACTATATCATTGTTCGTTTATTTTGACTAATATCATTTTCTAATAAAATTAGAAAGAAGTAATTTGATTGTCTGATCCACGGTTTTAATCTTATAGCATCAAAAGTAACACAAATTCGGAAGAACCAAGTTCTGTTTGATATGGTAGATAAGTTCGATACTTTCCCCTCCACTCAAAAATTTTTGTGTGATGAGCTCTAGTCTTAGTCTTTTTATAAATTTCGGTACCGATTAGCGATCGTTCCCATCCTCAATATCACTATGTTCTCAAGATCACTAGGGTTCTCAATATCACTATTGTTCTCAATATCACTATGGTTTCTCAAGGCAAAATGAAGATTCTATAATCCAATATTGTTCTAATCCAGATTTTTTAGGGATCAATAAAATATCCTTTTTTTTAGGTAACCATCCCATAGTCTATTTAGCACTACATAAAACGATTCGGGTTTTCATGTGTATTAGTCCTTACTCTCCCCATATTATATATCATTTGATAAAAGATCATAGCTTCTGTAGTGTTTTGTTAATTTTTCGTTTCGAACTCGTCGATAAATCCACTGCATAAAATTTTCATTCATGTATGAAATTATCGTCTTTTTCTTTTTTATAGTGAATACAATTTTTCATTGATTCTTTTATTTTGAATAGTACAATCGTTGATTGACTCTATTTCGCCATTTTTCGGTACTAATCGCGACATTTGCACCGAGAAAAATTAATTGATAATGACCCTTTACACCCGTTTTTCCATTTATATTCCAGACTTTATTACTTGTTCTATATGCCTTGATTTGGAATCAAATATGCCTCGTGTCAGACAATAATACGTTATCTTGTCTTTATAAAAGGATAGTTCCCGTGATCGGTGATATTGACGTACAAGATCTCAGTGATGGTTGTTAAATAATTGGGTTTGTGACAAGTTGTAAAATACATATGCTTGGGACAAGGAAGAAAGTCGGGATAAAGTGTTTAAATCATTTCTAATATTAGGATTAGAAAAGGACTTTTTTTAGTCGAAAGACGTTCATTGTATCTTGATCTGTTTCATCAATTCGTCTTGATTTCTTTCATCGTTTAACTGGATTCATGATAATTGTTTTTTTAAAAGTTGTGCATTAACTTAGAAAATGGTAACCCTACATTGTACAAGATATCTATGTATATTTTTTCAAGAAGATTCATAAAATAAATGTGATTTGCGTATTAATCGGAATCTGGTATTTTTCCTTTGAAGTATCTGCCAAATATGTTGTTTGTAATTCCGGTCTTTATCATGATATGCTGGAACTATTTGTCTTCTTGTCTTTGTGATTCTTCTATTTGATTCTTATGTGATTGTCTTATCAGCACGATCCGTTCATTTTTTTTTCTATGATAAATAATTTGTTCCTTCATAGATCGAATTTGAATGGTCGAATTCGTGAATATCCTGATTAGTTTGTTTTTGTTTAATCGTTTGCTTTTCATTTGGTTCATTTACTTTCCCCTTCCTCAATCAAAATAAAGAAATTTGGTTCACTTTTCAAGTTTTCTCATTATTCCGTTTTCAGACTAGAACTGTTCGTTTTAGAACTAGACTATTCGTTTTAGAACTAGAACGATTTCGTTTTAAGAACTCGTTTTAGAACTCGTTTTTAGAGCTAGAACTATTTTTTGATGCCCATCTTGTTTTTTCTTTTGAAACTTAAGAGTTCTTTTACTTTTCTAATTATGTTTTGATTCCTTATATATGGTTCAAAAAAAGAAGGTTGGTTTCGAGGGAGAACCAAGGAGTTCCGTTCCATCCCCAACCTGTTAAAAACTAAAATTTTCTTTTTTTTTTTTTCTTTTTCCTTCCATTTTTTTTTCATTGGTCTCCATGATGAGATCGATTTTAGATCTTCGCCAAGGTTTTAAACGAAAGGAAATAACAAATCTTTATCTGAATACCATCTGTTACCATCTTTGGAAATTCTGTTCCGATAATGGAACAACCATATAGGTGCATTTAACTGTATTTCTCATTCCATTCCTTCAAATCCTCATAGTCCACTCGTGGAATTGGAATAATAACATACGTCCCAATATTTTAGCTATTTCATGAAGGCAATACAATTTTTTTTTTCTAAAAAAAGATTGGGTTACAGCATCAAACCTCTTATTGTTGACAATATAATGCTAATCCCAATTTCTGATATTGTTATCCGTTCATCTTCCTCTTTTTTTTTTCTTCCTCCTCGTCTTTTTTTTTCCCCGTGTTTGTCTCTTCCTCTTCCTCCTCAAAGTCGGGTTTCGGTTCTGGTTTCCCCCCACGGGTGAATTCCCTAAAATAAGATTAATTATTCGATATCTATATCTATCAAAAAAACGAGAAAAAAAGAATCTATCAAAAAAAGAAAAAAAAAGAATCTATCCAAAAAAGAAAAACAAAAGACGGTTGTCCTATTCGATCCAAAAAAGCGGGGAATGAACTTTGTTTGAATATTCCCAATACGTTTTACGTCTTTGAGGCCGCCTGGACCTGGATTATACCCCGATTAACTCTGGTTTGTTGCAAATAAACGTATCAAAGCCACCTCTCTTGCTCGCTTGAATCATATTATTAGTATCGGTATCCGGATCCGGATTGTTAATCATATAGACACCCCCCGTTTCGCTTTTCTGAACTAATTTCATAATCCTCCTTCTGTTCTTCTCCATTTTCTTGCTCCAGTCCTTTAATAATTCATCGGTCAATTGTAATGACCGGCGAGGGACCCTTTTTACCTGATTTCTTTCTTCTATTCCCTGGATTTTTTTTCAGTGTTTTTAAATCATTTGATTGGTTGGAATTATTTCGTATACAAACTCAGGATTTTGCTTTAACTTTCTGACTTAATTCTTCTTTCTCTTCCAATAAAAATAAGAAGATTCATCGAATTGACTTTAAGAATTAACAATATAATTAAATGATTATTTCTCCTCAAGCGGATTCTTTTCAGGTTTCAAATTCCTCGAGAATTTTTAGAAATAGAAAGAGCCCATGAATCTTATTTCTTCCAAAACGTTTCTATGTAATCTACATCTCTTCTTCTGTAGAAGTATTAATCATTTTGTAGAAGTAATTAAATCCATTTGTGGAAGTAATTAAAGCATTCATGATTGTATGTGAATAAATTTTTTTATTGTTCCCGCGATACGGTCCGTTCAAAAAAGTATCACGCTTTTGGCCAAGTATTCTTGCTCTGTCTCATCGCGCATAATCTGTGCCTTTTTTCAAGTATATCTACGCAATATATATCCTTTCAGTTCTTCTTCTTCTTCTTCTTCTCGGGGTCTATAGTTTTTATTCGACTTATATCATTCATTGCTCAAGTTGTATTTTTTTTGCTCTTGGTAGAAACCCAATAATCATATAGGTCGTCATGGGAAAAGGTTTCTGTCATGTAAAAGACTTTTGCTTCTATCATTTCGAAAAATTTGCTAAACGAGGCGGATATGTAAAGATATTATTTGTTTTCCATCCCTTGAACACGTATACAAAAATATTGTGACATGTCATTTTGTACACTATGTTTCAAATCGATTATTTTTTACATATCCAATGGACATTCCCCGCTTATCATCGAAAAGAAAAGTACAATAGGTTTTTTTCAAGCAAAGCAGAAAAAAGTCTTTCATTTTTTTCTCTTCTTCAAGTCTTCCGCACTTTCCCAATTATCTGATAGGTATCAAGATAAGAAATCTTCGTAACTGGGCTATCTTTAATCGCATGGTCTTTTAAATGAAATTTGTAATTCATTCTTTTGTTTTTTCCTTTCCATTCACTCGTATCTCGTCGTTTCATCTATTTTGTCCGGATCCTCCTTTTCCTTCCGAATACAGGTAAGGGTCTTTTTCGGTGGTCCCTCTTGTTCCTGTTTAGTTCCTTCCTTTCGAAGTTGTTTCTACATCGCTTCGTCCTCACTTTCTACATCGCTTTTCTTTTCCTCACTTTCTCATCGCTTTCTTCCTGCCACTTGTCGAGAAGCCTCCCCTTTCTTCCTTTTTCTGATTTTGCGACTTTCTGACTTTTCTGAGGTTTCTTCAGTTTCTTATGACAATAGGCGACGGCCTTCTGCCTACCTTGTATACACAGTGAATAAATAAGAGATACTAAAAATCGGCCATAGATTTATTCTCATTCTGACACAAGAACTATTAGATTTTTAGCAGGTACCTATTAGATTTAGTCGAATCGATGAGTTTTGCCGTATCCAGAATATACCATCCCACCGCCTTTTGGCATTAAGAAAATGTAGCCAATTAACCAACCAATAAAAACTACTTGTTACAAAAAACTTGGTTTGCATCGACACATAAAAATTTGACTATGGCTAACGTTGAACTTGTAATGATGGTTGAATAATTGAAAAAATGAGATTTTCAGGAAATACCCATTGAGCTGAGAATTACGCATGGTTTCTGGATAGTAGCCCCTATCAAAAGTTTTTGTGATTGTTCCAGAAGAAATGAAACAAAAGAAGGATGAACTAGGACAGTTATGTATGAGGTCTACCCCATGCTAGATGCAGATGCGCATAAATATCGCTATGAACATCATGACTGTCCCGTAATAACACCATTTGTTTTGCTGATACCTTCCTTCTCATTTCCTTCTTCATAACCCCCCCCGGAAAAGCTCGAGAAGGAGAATATAGTGGCCCTATGGAGAATGGTGGTCAGAAATCCATAAAAGAGTCCACCAAAACGACCGGAATTATTACTTCAACTGCATAAGTATAATAAATTACCCAAGAAACGATTTAAAACCATCACAAACCCCCTTTTTCTTTTCTATTACAATTTCGATTTATTATATGAATTTCTTAACTTTCCAATATAGAAACGGATAGACTAAAATACTCCTCTTTGTCAATGACACCTAAAAGGGATATTAAATGAATGAATTGGGATATATATGGATATAATGGAAAGTAAAGTCCACTTTGAGTTCCCTTTTAAATGAGGCATGAGAACGGAGCCACTACACGAAGTTCCGGGAGTTACGAAGAAGCTGCGGCTCATATTGTTCATTGGTTAGAACGAGGTGAACCTATGAGTCGAATCTCCCGTTGTCCTCAGTAGCTCAGTTGTAAGCGGTCGGCGTTAACTGACTGGTCGTTAAGTTCGAATCCTACGTGGGAATTTGATTCATTCGAGACATAATGTAGAATGGAATTAAGGGCTCCTTTGACCGTTAGGAGTAGGTAACCCTTCGCTGTCTTTGTTTCTATTGGCAATTCTATCTCATCGTATCAGCATTCTGTTCTACGATTTTGAAATCGCCGTCAATACCTCGGCTAATCCTGGATAATCCCTTGACATAGCCATTCCGAATTCTCAGATGATGTACTACATCATCAAAGAGCAGTCATCGATTTTCCCGATAGCCACAATTACCTCGAATCAAACATCTTAATGACGAGAACGCATTTTTTGCTAGGCACTAATACTTGTACTTGCTCTGCTATTCTGCCCCAGCCTTGCTGAGGAAGATCTTTACGGGAGTTAAAACACAATAGCTGATTCCGTCGTGGTTCTATATGTAATGATCGCACTTTCACGAAATAAAAAGAAAAAGTAAGGCCATTCCATTTCGGGGACCAAAGGTAAGGTTGTGGCGAAGAAGGGATTCGACCCCCACACCGTGGTTTAGACCACGTCTCTAATCCTCTAGCTACAGGCCCCACCGCGTTCCACGTCTGTCCCGGGATACCCTCAAAAAGAACCTTTCCTCTCCTCAAGCCATTTCATTTTCGGTTTAGAATATTTGAAAGCGCGTTGCTCTCTATCTCTCATAAATAGAACAGTGCGTTCCGGGAGTGTGAATATAGAGAAGTGGTCTAAGTGGGGTTTTGAATAGACGACCTTTTGCATTTTGTTTAGTTTTATCTTTTCATATTTTCCAATATGGAAAAGTAAAATAAGGGTGTTAAGCTTTTTTAATCATTCTGGCGTCGAGCTATTTTCCGCATGGACTCCCTACTATCGTCCACCGCATAAGTTAACCACGCAATCGGGATGATTGAGGTGTGGTTCCTCGAACGCCTAGAACCCCAGAATATCGACCCAAACCATGACGAGAAGGCATGATGGAAAGCATATTGGGCTATTGATGTGAGGCCGCCAATTCTTGACTTGAATGACAACCTAAAGACCTCTGCCCTTCCACCCTTGGATAGATAAGAGGGAGGCAGAGCTGTTGGTTTTTCAGGTTGTCAAACAGGTTGAACAATGAAATAGATGGCGAGTGCCTGATCGATTGATCAGGTCGTGTAGGAACAAGGTTCAAAGTCTCCGGTCGTTATGATGCCTCCGCTGCATACATACAGCACTTCCACTTGACACCTATCGATATAAACGGCTCGTCCTCGCCGTGACCTTATTCTTGATTCTCAATACTTCTTCTCTCCATCCCCGCAGGGACAGAGACCCGGTCGCTGTCTCGGCTGTGCTAACCGGGGGCTCTGGGAAGTCGGAATAAGAGAGCACTCATCTTGGAGTGGGCTGGCTACTTAGATCTCAGCATTTACCGCGCCGCACATTGGCGCTAACCCCGCGTTTACCGTGGCACGATAACTGGTACAACCAAGGTGCGTCCTTCCCAGTCCTCTCGTACTAGGAACGTTCCTCTCATGCTCTACGGCCCCGCACGGATATACCGACTTTCACGACGTTTCGAGACCCAGCTCACGTACTGCTTTTAGGGCGCACAGCCCAAAACCCTTGGAACGACTACATCCCCAGGTGGCAAAGATCCGACCTCGAGGTGCCAAACCTCCCGTCGATGTGAACTCTTGGGAAGATCAGCCTGTTATCCCTCTAGTACTTTTATCCGTTGAGCGCGCCCCTTCCACTCGGCACCGTCCATCACTAAGGCCGACTTTCGTCCCTGCTCGACGGTGGGTCTTGCGTCAAGCTCCCTTCGCCTTATGCACTCGCGGGCCAATCTCCTTTCCGTCCGAAGAAAACCCTTGCACGCCTCCGTTACTTGTGGAGGCCTACGCCCATAGAAACTGGTCTACCTGAACTGTCCCCTGGCCCGTAGTCCTGAACAAGGTTATTCTAGCTCTTCCATAGTGTATCTCCCTGATGGCTCGGCCCCCGCCGGAAGGAGTCCTCTTCGCCTCCACCTAAGCTGCGCAGAAGGCCCAAGCCATCCCAGGGAACATAAAGGCTTCATAGTGTCTTTCTGTCAGGTGCGGGTAGTCCGCATCTTCACAGACATGTCTATTTCACCGAAATCTCTTCCGAGACAGTGCCCAATCGGTACGCCTTTCGTGCGGGGTCGAACTTACCGACAAGGAATTCGCTACCTTATGCCGTTCATAGTTACTTGCCGCCGTTGCACCGGGGTTCGTCCGCCGTCTCCTCCTGCATCAGTTCACCAACTTCCTTGACCTTCCGCACTGGGTGGCAGGCGCTCGCCCCATACATGTCTTACGACTTTGCGGCGACCTGTGTTTTTGGTAGAACAGTCGCCCGGTGCCTGGTCACTGCGACCCCCTTTGTGAGGAGCACCCCTTCTCCCGAAGTTACGGGGCTATTTTTGCCGAGTTCCGTAGAAATTTTTGACCCTCGCGCCCCTAGGTAATTCTCTACCTATCCGACCTGTTCGGTTTCGGGTACAGTACCATTTTGTTGCAGGTCGTTCGAGCTTTTCCTGTATATGTCCTGGGGTCCATCCGCTCCGTACGCCTGGTACTCGTACATTGGCTCGAGGCATTTTTCTCTACCCCTTCTTACCCTTAAAAGAAGGTCACTTGCGTCCTTGAACCGATAACCAGCCTTCGGCTAACCTAGCCTCCTCCGTCCCTCGGGACCCACAAGTGTATTACAGGAATATTTCACCTTTTTGTCCATCGCCTACGCCTTTCGGCCCCCCCCCTGATCTAGCCCTGTACTCAACCCTCCCGTGGCGAACCTGCGAGGACCCCCTTCGGTTTTCGGGCATTGGATTCTCACCAATGTTTGCGTTAACTCAACCGACATTCTCACTTCCGCTTCGTCCACACCTGCTTGCTCGGGTCTTCGCTCTAAGGCGGAACGCGCCCCTACCGATGCATTTTTACATCCCACAGCTTCCGGCAGATCGCTTAGCCCCGTTTTAGCTCGGCGCAAGAGCGCTCGTCAGTGAGCTAGTACGCCCTCTTCAGGGTGGCGGCTTCTAAGGCAAACCTCCTGGCTGTCCTCTGCCCCCCTACCTCCTTTATACTGAGCGGTAATTTAGGGGCCTTAGCTGTGATCCGGGCTGTTCCCTCCGACGATGAAGCTTTATCCCCCATCGTCTCACTGGCCGACCTTGATCCCTCTTATGTTTGGGTCTATCTAGTATTCAGAGTTGGCCTCGATTTGGTACCTCGCTCTCGCGCCCGCACCGAAACAGGCTTTACCCGCTAGAGCCAGTCAACTGCTGCGCCTCAAGCTTTCGGGGAGACCAGCTAGCTCTGTTCGAGTGGCATTTCACACCCCCTAACCCCACTCATCCTCTGATTCTTCAACCTCATTCGGTTCGGTCTCCATTAGTTCCCCCCCAGCTTCATCCTGGTCATGGTAGATCAACGCAGGGGGTTCGGGTCCATACTCGTGACATGCCTATTAGACTCGCTTTTCCCGCTACGGACCCGGTGGGTTCCCTTACCAGCCCTGCCTATTAGTCGCCCTGCCCATTCTTCACAGGCACGGCGGTCAGAAATCACATTCTCCTCCCCTGCTTGGGACTCACGGTTTCATTTCTATTTCACTCCCGATTGGGGGTGTTCTTTCACCTTTCCCTCACGGTAAACTTCGCTAATCGGTCACCCATGTTATTTAGCCTTGCAAGGTGGTCCTTGCTGAGTCCACACGGTATTCCACGGTGCCCCCATGCTACTCGTGTCAGGCGTAAGCTTAGTGATGCTTTCGGCTACTGGACTTTCGGCCAATCTAGTGTTGCTTCATCCACCGCTTCGCCTCAGCGCACGACGCCTGTATTGCTCTCCCACAACCCCGTTTTCCACGGTTTAGGGGCTGCTCCCATTCGCTCGCGCGCTACACGGGAATCGCTTTTGCTTTCTTTCCTCTGCTACTAAACGGTTTCAGTTCGCCAGGTTTCTCTTGCCTGCCCATGGGATTCAGCAGCAGTTCGAAAGGTTGAACCTATTCGGGAATCTCCGGAATCTACTGCTTATTTTCAACTCCCCGAAGCATTTTCGTCGCTTGCTACGCCCTCCTTCGTCTCTGGGTGCCTAGGTATCCCACCGTGCCTTCCTCGTTTAACCTCGCCCATTAACCTTAAGGCCTATGCATCCTAGTGCTGCTAAATGAAGGATCTTATCAACGTCCTGAATGATAAATCATAAATATAACTTGCCGAAGTGGGTGGCTATCATAGTTCACTAAGTTCAACTCGCTGGAGAAAGCGACATCGAACCGCTGACATCCGCCACAGGGTAACCACCGCCTCTCAGCCTCCCCGACTAATTCTACCATAGAGGCCAACGATAGACAATACCTCCCCCCCGAAACACAGCTTACAACTTTCATCGTACCTGTGCTCTCCAAAGGCAACTCCTTCTCAAAATCTCCAAAGGTGCTGAGTTTGAATCCCATTCCTAGGATTCTTGTGGTTCCGGAGAATCCCGCTACGGAGACCAGGAACGAGAGACTCTCCCCCTTTTTCCGCCGACTCTTGGTCTTAAGAATGCGGTTTTAAGACGGTGATTGCCCTTCCCGACCCTTACTGCCCAACCGGAGAGCGACAGCTAATGCTTTCCACTTATTTAAACAGGGTCATGGTCTTTCCTTGACCCCTGGAGCGAAGGCGTCTTGGGGTGATCTCGTAGTTCCACGGGGGGGACGATGGTGTCGGTCCATGGTTTTCCTTCCATTTGCCCACATTTCGGCTCAAAGGGTTTAATGGATATAGTCATCAGCTATTCGCAAGGGCAACTTGTATCCTCTTCCCCAGGGATCCCAGATGGAGGGCACCCTAGGCGAGCCGCCGACATCCAACTATGTCCATGTACGATCCTACTAGATCTGACCAACTGCCATCTACCTCCTCTACGTTTCTTTACAGCCCATCCTTTTGTCTCAGTAGAGTCTTTCGTGGCATGTTTCGGTCCTCTTCTTCCCCATTACTTAGAAAAGTGAGCCACGGTTCAGTACAAGATACTACATTCCGCCTGGACAATTAGACTCCCACCCGTAATCGCAACTGACCCAATGCAGAGCGATCTCTACCAATGAGCTATATCCCCCCACCAAGTGGAGTAGCCATGAAAGAGTCAGCTTGACTTCTTCTATTCTTTTTCCCGGCGCAGCTGGCCATCCTGGATTGAACCAGAGATACCTCGCCCCGTGAGTAATCATCGCCCCACGATCCACCATTGAGTATTCGGACATGTAGTCGAGGGTAGTTTTCTATTTACTTCACAAGCAACTACTGGAATCCATGCATATATCTTGTATACACTCTACGTAGATACATCGAAATATGGATTGCACTGGGATGTTTCTAACAGATAGTTATGTATCTCTCATATAGTCATATTCCATTTAGTAGGACTAAATATAAATTGTCTCGGGGAGAGATGGCCTGATTGGTTGATAGCTCCGGTCCTTGAAAACCGTATAGTTCTAAACAAAGCCTACGAGGGTCAATCCCTCTCTCTCCTTTTTTTTCCTTGTTGAATAAATTGTTTCTTATTCATTTGCCCGTTATCCTTTCTAAAAGGATGGCCCGGCTAGGTAGAATGCCGAGCCAAAACAAGGAAAAAAATAGAATAGATATAAAAAGAAAAAGAAGAAAATCTCAACTAAGAGGGGTCATGGAACAACAGGTTCCAATCACGTCGATTTCCTTTTTCAAAGCCTTCTGGCAGCTGCACGGGCCCTTCCCGCATGCCAAAATTCCTCACCAAAAGAGAATCCTAAACAAAAATGGTAGTTCGCCAACCACTTCTAGAGAGACATAATTTGCCTGCATTGTCTCGTACTACGCCACCCACGTAATTAAGAACCTCAAGGAGCCATGAGTCCCTTATTACTGCCGAACGTCTTTTCTTTGCCAAGGTGTATTTCTTTTTTCAGCCTACTCAAGTCCAAACCATTGGGACCAACCGCCCTTAGAGGTTTAACCAGGGAGCACGAAGATCCCAAAAAACGCATAGTTTCTCCTCCAAAAATAATTCTCTCCAGTCGGGGAACGCATTATATATTTACTAAACCAGTAGGATCCTGAGGCGGATCCCACGTTAGCTCCAACGAAC
>PYDT01000087.1:0-59462 GCA_004837865.1 Musa balbisiana
CTTGCTCTTCAACTAAAACCCACGAGACTTCAACCCAACATCAGGATCTCTGCTCTACTTACTTCAAGCTGCCCTTCCTTACTAGCATTCTTCGACTGATCAATTTCTTTCTTAGAAACTTGCACTTCATTCTGTGTTTATCCCCCATTGGGCGCTTATAGCCGTTCTTATGGGTCTTGTAGTGTAGACCAGTATCCTAGCAACCTAGAAAAAGAAATCAAATCAAACTAGGAAGAACGTAACCACTAATGGAAGGAATGAATCAAGGAATGAAGAAGAAAGGTACTATCTCGCACACCTACTAGGGATAACAACCCTACCGACTTTCTCTACAGGTTTTGTTTTTTTCTTTGATTTTTTCTATGCGGACTTTCATTCTGTAACGCGATCCTTGCTCTACTGACTATTGGGCTAACTCGCCTTTAGTTAAGTCCGATTCCTCTATTCCTTATTACTATGTGCTAGTTCCTTTCTTGTGGGGGTTCCTGGCACTCCCTCATTTCAGGCCACCTCCCCAATGCTCGCAAACCGACACTGCTATCAGTAAGAATTAGACAAGCAAGTAAAAGGATGGAAACACTGCTGACAAGACTGCCTTTAATGTAAACAATACCGGCCAAGCGTATACTACCTAGCTGCCTCTCAAACTTCCACTCAAAAGTCGCAATCCAACTACTGAACTCAAACCCTTGCTTTACTTTATCTCATTTACCACCTATACTAACCATCAGAATCCACTAGTCATAACCAGAACTTCACCCGGGCATCTAGCTCTGATTCCTCTGTCAACAAAACTGGAACTAAGAACTGAGGCTTGAACTACTTTTCACTATCACAAATTTAACTAAGGGTATAAAAGATTCAAATAAGAACATGGGAATCCAACTATTGACTCTAGACTGCAAATACTGTTTTAAGGCTAAGGCTGTTACTACTGGGACTGAATATTGATCTTACAAGAAATCAATCCACTACGACCAGAAAGAGTCAAACAAAGAAATAGGACTTTCCTTACTGCCTTCGAACCTTGCTCTACTAGCTTTTACTCTTTAACTCCGGACCTTGGATCTTGCTTTACTTGTTATGAAACTTGAACTAATGCCAACAAGACAGACCTATCTCCTCCGCGTTCTTAGGTTTACTATGCCCTACCGTCTTGAACTCAGAAACTAATTACCGTACTGCTCACTTTCTTTCTTATTCTATGAGCCCCGCGCTAAAGCCTATTGGGGTTACCTTGACTTGATTTCAACCTGCAGCTAGTGCTTTTCTGAACAAACCTAAAAAAACGGAATTACACTAGTGCTGGCGGGGCTGCTACTACTCCCATCTAGGACTTACTCGATTTACAATGAGTCTTACTTTTGCTGCCTTACATTCTTTAGCCCAACTCCAAGTCTCCTAACTGATTCTTTTCATTCTAGAACTAGTGATTAGGTTCTTTTCTTGGTTTCCCTAGCTCTAAACCGTAAATCCCTGACTTGCTTTCTTTCACTGTTGACCTCGAATCTAACTTCTTTGCTTGGGTCTGTGACTCCTTCTTCTTAGTCTTACTTTCCCTTCTTTGATTCTATCTCTACTGCCTATGAGCCTGTTACTAATACCAATCGGACTTGAACTGGGAGCTTAGCCTTTATCCGCTAATACATTACTACTCTGCCGCTACTACCTCTAGGAATGGAGCTACTAACTTTGACTCTTTAACCACTGATCCGGGTCCTGTAGTGCACTTTTGCTACTGTTTTCTCTCATTCCGAAACTTTGCACTAAGAGACTTTCACCGGTGCTTCTCGTAATTGAACCCGAAACTCACTGGGGAGATGACGCAAGAAATCCAGAAGCTAACTACAACTGATGAGAATGGAACCGATGCTAACAAGAAGCCGATTAAGTACTCATCAGAATAGACCGAAGTCACCCAAGGCCTTACTCAAACCTTTCCGCTCTGCCCTGCCCTCCTTGAAAACGAGATTGCGTCTTGAACTCAGAAACTCATGGGTACGCTTACTAGAGGATAGCTTAAAACAACCCCTCCTTGCTATTGGTCTGACTCTCCTCTGTCTTGGCCTGTCCCTCTTTGCTTGAAAACTGAAACAAGTGCCTCTAAGGCTTATAACCCCAATGGAGGGAATTGACTACTTACCTTCCATACAAAAACTCTGAAATTGGACTATCGCTGCTGACCTAAAACAGGACTTACTGCTCTCTCGCTCCAACTATCCTTGATTTCAGTCTGCCGCTGCTGCTTCGAATACTTTAGCTTACAATAAGGAATACGACTTACTTCACTCACAATAAGGAATACGATTTACTTAACTCCACTCTGGCTGACTTTAGAACATATGAGCCTGCTCTTACTCGATCTCACTCGACTACCCTTTACTTAAGCCATTAGAATTGGTTTACTTATAGAATATATCAATTAGTTGGTTCTGAGGGAAACTAGGCTCCAAAACAAAACAGCAAGTGAGATTTCTGTTCCCTTTATTCATGTTGGTGCCGGTGTCAAGTAAACGGAATTCTTATTAGGTCTCAGTTCAAACTGTTACTCCCCGCTCCAAAACGAGCAATATGCCCTTATGACATAGATCTTATTGAAAGAAGCTTCAATTCTGTTATTTGTTCCACACACTCCCTATCTAACCGACTAGCCCTGTATATTAGTGAAACTTTACTTGCTTTACTCTCCACTTGGAGCTTGGGACTGCCCTACCGGACTTGCAGCCTATAACTACTGACTGGATCCTTACTTGCAAGTGAAAGAATACCCCAGACGGATTAGAATTGAGCTACTGCGGACGAGAATGCCCCCCCGGGGGAGAGAACAAGAAGAAATCCACCCAGAAGAAGAATTGGGAGACCCACTAGGAAATCAAACTGAGAATACTCAAAGAGGACCCACTACACCAACGGAGCCTGCCGCTACTGACCTTCATTCTTTATCTAGTGATCCGGGTCCTATGTTTTATTGTTAACATGCCAATACTCAAAAAAGTATGGAGTTCCCCCCCACTTACGAGGCCTAGGCCCTAGCTTAAAGAACTGAGCATCAACTAAGGAATGAACTACTGTCCGATAAGGCTGCCCCTCCTTTGGCATTCTATAGTTCAACCACGATTCTGAGACTCATAAAGACGAGTATTACCTTTGCTCTGTAGCTCTTTGCTTTTAGGCTGCCTTTCTTGCCTCTAACTCTGAGACTCCTTCCTTTGAGACTGAAACAAAGAACTACCGTATCTTTTTCAGCCACCCAGAAGAGAGAATCCAACTACTGTATAATAGGCTCACTCTCCTTACTTTCATTCCGTAGCTACTGATCCCAAGGTCTACTACCCTGACCCTCATTCTCTTGTAGTTCAATTGTGAGGCTTGACTCTTTGCGTAGTATTTCAAACGGACCTTCCATTCCTTGCTGTTAGCCTGCCCCCTTGAACACACATTTCTAATTTGTGTGGGGAACCTATGAGCCTGCTCGCCTTGACTGCATTCCCTCAGAATGGGGCTCATGACTAGAGAAGCCTAAGCCGTGTTATGGGAGACAAGCCTTACTATGAAACTATTAATCTCAAATATGAGCCTTCTCCTCAATCCGAAACTCCTGTATGAAAGTATGCGTCCCCTAAATGATAATTAGGATAATAACTGCTCCCAAACTACCGCTAATGCCCTCAATGCCGAGTTTGTCTATGCCGGGGCCCCCCCATTCTCATTCTTTCACTCCAGGAGCTCAGGCTGATACTTACTGGTTCAATTCCGAGACCCCGGAGCTACAGGTTGAGACACCGAACACCAAGGCTCTAGCTACTGAGTGGAATTCTTACTTTGGAGATACAAGCTACTGGTCGACAGCCTGCTTAGTACTTGTTTCATTCTGAGCCCGGTCGGTTCCATTCTGTTGCTGCTTAGGCCCATTCTTTCACTCCGGAGAGCAAGGCTTCAACTCACTGGTATTAGACTTCGACTGCCGGGTAACATTCTGAGCCGTACACCAGCTCCATTCTGTGACTTGTCCCCTGCATTCCCATGTTGAGTATGCCTTTGCCGGATATCATTCTGGAGTAGCTCACTTATCAACCTCGAACCTGGCTCTACTTCCTATGTGCCTCACGCTACTTGCTTTTATGCTTACCTTACTAGTTTGAAAACAATATCTCTTGGTTCAGTATGCCCCTACGGACAAACTCTTTTTCTTACGGCGCCTGACTTTCCTTGCTTTTCAACCAAAACTATTGACTGGCTTTCATGCTTGAACTGTTGTTTCCAAGGCTCGATCCTACTGATGCTAACTAAACCCGGAACTGGTGGGGATCGAACTACTACAAACAAGGCAGCAACTAGGGGGCTCATAATAATAATAATGTTCCCAAAAAAGAAAGAATTCAAATAGGAAAAAAGCAAGGCTGAAAATAGATACTAGGGAATTGTGAACCGGGGGAACTAGGAATGAAAAGACATAGCCAAAGAATGGAGCTAGTGTGCACAGTACGGGACTAACACATCTATTAACATCTATGAATCTGCCAAGCTGTAGACTAAGAGCGGTAAGCGTAGGAGCTCCACTCGCCAAGCAGCAACCAACTAAAGGATCGAACCGCTGCTAACAAGACCCTAGCTCTACACTCATTCTTTAGCTCCTTGCCTAAAGCCTGTATCTAAACGTTATTGCATATAATATTCTCTTCTATTTGATTAGGGGAATCTGACTCAAAAACCGGAAGTTCTATTTCACTTTTTGTATAAACAACCTGCTTTTGGAATTGGTATACTAGGCTGTTTGCCCGTACCTTGCCCAGTTGCCCGTACCTAGACCTACATTGGTACGAACGATGCTAGCCACCACATTGATATGCACGATGCTTTCTACTTGAGACGAACGATGCTAGCCACATTGATACGCACGATGCTTTCTACTTTACGAGCACCGGCACACTCCACTAAGATATAAGAATACGCATTGGACATCTTACCGGAGCAAACTGCCTTCAAATACAGCGGAAAGGTAGAGCTTTTGTTTGCGCCAATCACAATCAGAATGAAACAGGACAGAGGGCATGAATGAAAGGGAATGATGAAAGAGTGCCCGGACCGACACAGGCGGTTTTTCACTCCAAATATAGGATGGAACAAGAAAGAATTCAATGAGGGAAAGCAAGACTAACAACATAGCCATAGGACTCTGATAACCACTGAACCCAGAGCATAGGCCTCAGATAACCCAACAGTGGTGCACGTAATCACACTCGAACAAAGGAATCAGCATAAATCAAATAACCAACACCAGAGTGAGCTCCCCTACCGCCAGAAACACATAAACTCAAACTAATGCCCCTGAAGTCTATTGCTCTCGCGGACTCCCTTTTTCTTTCTTATAGATACTCATTCCAGCCAAAACTCCTGTCTTGAATTACCCGAATACAAACTAGGTCCGTGACTCCTAACTACCAAACGGAGACTCCCCTGACTCTAATTGTGGGCGCTCTTTTGCTATTCTGCTACTGTACTTGCCCCTTTGAGTCTTGCTTTAGCGCTTTTCATTCTTTCCAGTAGTAGGTTTATTCTTACTTGTCTACTTTCCAGAAATAGTCTATGGTATGGTTTGTGAGAAATAGAACTAGGTTCTGGCAATAAAGAGTGGAATGTTGCCCCGGGTTCTCGTTAAGCTCTGGGTTTTCTGTTGACTCTAAGCAATTCAGAAAGTTTTTAGTAAACTAACTCCTGCTCCTGTTCGAGTTGAATCCGTTAGTATACAATTATTGCCTGGGGAAAGCTAGGTTCCGGTCAGGTAAGATGAAAAAGATGTTAGTATAAGAGACAAGTAACTACTATGCCACTCCCAGACAAGTAACTACTATGCCACTCCCAACGCGAAACATAGGATCTAACTCATATACCGATCAGACTCTTAACTACTCGACTTAAGCTAGTAGGAACCGGGGCTTACTTTACGACAGCCAAGGATGCCCTTACGACTAGACTCACAAGGGTATAACCCATAGAGCAACAATACTTTCCCCGAGAACTGAGAATCTCACGACTATCAATAAGACCGGAACAACCAATGGAAAGAATGGGACTTAGCACTAACAGGGTGAAACACTACCTAATAGATTGCACTAAGTGCCTCTCTAAGCTCAAAAGATGAATTGAACCGGTACTAACAAGACCCGAGTCTTTACCACTCATACTTATGCTCTCAAAATACTCTTCCCCTACTGATATCCACCGCGTATCTTAGCCTATATCTCTTTTCTGTCAAACTAACACTCTAACCCTTGACTCAGATTTGCATAGGGCTTACGGACAAACAGACTTGAAACCAGTGCTTCTCATCCTTGATCTTATTCTAAGGTGCGGAAATCCTAGTGCTTCTAAGACCGGAGCTACTGCTAACAAGAATTGAGCTAGGGAATAAGACTTTCCATACCTACTGCAAAGCTGCCCTGCCTTAAAAAAAGGCCCCAACGATAACACCGATGAGAATGTTACTGGTGCTTTTCAGGCTTGAGCCCCATATCTCCATTCTTTAGCACTCCCAGACAAGTAACTACCTAGCCACTCCCAACGCGAAACATAGGATCTAACTCATATACCGATCAGACTCTTAACTACTCGACTTAAGCTAGTAGGAACCGGGGCTTACTTTACGACAGCCAAGGATGCCCTTACGACTAGACTCACAAGGGTATAACCCATAGAGCAACAATACTTTCCCCGAGAACTGAGAATCTCACGACTATCAATAAGACCGGAACAACCAATGGAAAGAATGGGACTTAGCACTAACAGGGTGAAACACTACCTAATAGATTGCACTAAGTGCCTCTCCTAAGCTCAAAAGATGAATTGAACCGGTACTAACAAGACCCGAGTCTTTACACTCATACTTATGCTCTCAAAATACTCTTCCCTACTGATATCCACCGCGTATCTTAGCCTATATCTCTTTTCTGTCAAACTAACACTCTAACCCTTGACTCAGATTTGCATAGGGCTTACGGACAAACAGACTTGAAACCAGTGCTTCTCATCCTTGATCTTATTCTAAGGTGCGGAAATCCTAGTGCTTCTAAGACCGGAGCTACTGCTAACAAGAATTGAGCTAGGGAATAAGACTTTCCATACCTACTGCAAAGCTGCCCTGCCTTAAAAAAAGGCCCCAACGATAACACCGATGAGAATGTTACTGGTGCTTTTCAGGCTTGAGCCCCATATCTCCATTCTTTAGTTAACCTCTCTACGCCTACCATTCCTGTTTATTAGTGTTCATTTCGAGTATAAGAGACAAGTAACTACTATGCCACTCCCAACGCGAAACATAGGATCTAACTCATATACCGATCAGACTCTTAACTACTCGACTTAAGCTAGTAGGAACCGGGGCTTACTTTACGACAGCCAAGGATGCCCTTACGACTAGACTCACAAGGGTATAACCCATAGAGCAACAATACTTTCCCCGAGAACTGAGAATCTCACGACTATCAATAAGACCGGAACAACCAATGGAAAGAATGGGACTTAGCACTAACAGGGTGAAACACTACCTAATAGATTGCACTAAGTGCCTCTCTAAGCTCAAAAGATGAATTGAACCGGTACTAACAAGACCCGAGTCTTTACCACTCATACTTATGCTCTCAAAATACTCTTCCCCTACTGATATCCACCGCGTATCTTAGCCTATATCTCTTTTCTGTCAAACTAACACTCTAACCCTTGACTCAGATTTGCATAGGGCTTACGGACAAACAGACTGAAACCACCAAGCAACTACTAATGTTGCGCGGTAGCGAGTTACAGTCAAAGCCTGTAGCTCCGGGGTCTAAGAATTCAACTAAGGGGTCACAGAGACAAGCCTACTACTCATCCTATAAGTACTGAAATCATCCATTTGCTACCAAAAAAGACGGGAAAACGGAAAAGTTGAATGAGAATCCGGAGCTCTATTAGCTTAGCGGAATTGGCTTCGCATCGAAAAAACACGGGAAAACGTGAAAATGGAAGTCATTTGACCTCGCTATTAAGGGGATTGGCTTCGCTACCAAAAAACACGGAGTTCCGTGAAAATCGAGGATCAAATCGGAGCTCTATTAGCCAAAATCAGGTTGCGTTGTTTTTTTCCCGGGAAAACGTAAAAAGGAAGTCCGTTTCGGGAGCTCTAGTAGCTAAAATCGCTATTAGCTAAAATCTGGGTGCTATGGTTTTTGCCGGGAATTGGTGAATCGTATCTTCCCTTACCGACCCCTAAACTCTCAAGTCAGAGTAAGAGTTTACCTCCCTCTCGCCTACCCACCTATCGTTCCTATGCCTCTATAAACAAATACTGATTCCACTGGGTATGCTACTATACTGGCTTGTCACAGCTTCCTCTTCAGGAGAAATCTCTCTTTGTTTCTAGTTTTTCATTTCTTTCTTCCTTCCAAGGCTATGGAGGTTTCAACTCTTCCTTAATCGCGCAGGTACTTTGCTTTGGCGTAAACTCTCCTAAAAGAAGGCGAAGGGCCCACTAGGTCTGAATAAGGTGTGAGCCATCTTCTGTCGCCCAAGATCACCGTGGAGCTCTCCTGGCCTGAGATCCTATTTTTCCCTATTTGAGGATTGATTTAGCAAATCCGGGGTTTGTCCGAAGTCTGAGAATACTGCATGGAATTAATAGTTATAGCATTTCTTACCTCATAGCAAGACCACGAACAATGGGGCGTCCGCTGTCCTGTTTTCGGCGAACCAAAAGGTTTCCAGTTTGTTTTTCTGAGTGCGCCGCCTCACTTCACTTTGGAGTTTTCAAAGAATGTGTTAACGCCATTGACTATCCCCGCTCCCCTATACTAAGAAGGTGAGAAAAACTGCCAGCTACCTGAGAACGGGGTTTAGATACCTTATTCCGTATTGAAGAGTCGGTCCCCTATACTAAGAAGGTGTTCACGCCATTGAATATCCCCTATCAAAGAAAAACTGCCAGCTACCTGAGAACGGGGTTTAGATACCTTATTCCGTATTGAAGAGTCGGTTTCGGGAAGCGCTGTCCCTATAGGTTGGTTTGGCGCGTGCTCAAAGCTGCAAATCCTTCTCACACTACCCCGCAGGGCTTGGCTTACCGAAGGGAGTCGAGTGCCTGATTGTAGCTCCTGGTCTTTCCAGAAAGTGGAGAAAGAAAGAATAGCCTTTGAATCCTTCTTCAATCATCAATAAAATGGAGATCCTTGAGCATCCACAGCGAACGACGAATTCTTCCTCTTCGGGAGATTGCTTGGATGGGTCCCGTGTGTGTCCTTTCTATCTCTCGATGGGCAGTGGAGCTAGGAAGTGAGAAAGCCAGTGATAAAGAGAGAAATAAACAAATGAACCGGGTGCAAATGAAAGGAAGGAGAGTTTTCTCGTACTAACCCTAATAGAAGATATAGAAGATGTAACTAGCCTCCCCATGGGTTCTAAAGTTGGAAAGTAAGAGACAAGCAACCATACAAGTCACTACCTGTCTTCAACTCTCACTCGAACAGCATCTCTTCTCTTTACTACCTTCTCTGTGACCTCTTACCTAGGGCAACTATACCTTTAGGGTAACTCACCTACCTGGTGCTCCATTAGGGTAACGCGAGTGAGAATTCACCTCTCAAGTCAGAATCTCACTCCCTAAGGCAAGCAAGAACAAGAGCAATGGAATCCCTAGTGGCATCTTCTCTTATTCATATTATATAAAGAAAGAATCTCATATCAGTGAAAAGCTTCTTCTGGAACTAAGATCATCAGCCGGGGGTTAAGAATGTAATATGCCTCTCTGGTCTCGCCAACAGCCAAGACACTCGGAATCACCCTAAAGTCAGGTTATGTAACTCCGTATTTCTTTGATAATTCTCATCTAATAAACTATGAAACTCGCCTGCCTCCGCTCTTGAAACTTGGCTTCGGGTGTTTGACTTGAATCTGTGTTTGTTGGCGCTACCCCATCTTTTATACTCGATGAAGCTGTCAACAAGGGGCAATTCTCTAAGACATACCGCACTTAAGAAGGGAGTTGACTTATCGCTATCCACTGCTTCTCCTTCATTCTTGATTTTAGGTCCTCAATTTACTTAAGGGCAAGAACTAGACTACCGGGATAAAGACTCACTTCCCCGGCTAACTCCTCTGTTTCCTCTCTTTATACTGGATTGACCTCTGACCTGCACCAACACCCGAAACTCAACTTGACACTAGATTCCTCTTACAACAAACGACTATTTAGTCTATTGCTGGATGCGCTATGCTCTGACTTATACTCAAGTCTTCTACTGGTCTAGATCAGACTCTCTCTGTTGGGACTCATACTCTCCTGCGCTATATCGTACCACTACCCACTCGACGTCTTAGGGCTATATATTTGTATTCTAGTTGGCTGGGGCGGGTCTCCCTTTACTTGGCATGTTACCCGGACTTTCTAGGTGGATTCTTACTAGTAGTAGTCTACTTATTCTGTTCAAGTTCCATTCTTCTTATTGACTCCTTTCTTTCATTGTTGATTTGTACTATTGGTCTTATTGTTCTTGTAAGGTTGGTGGACCACCTATCCTGCCTTGACTATGTATTTGAGTCCATGAGTTCCCCTAGATATTGTCTCTTTCTCTTTCTGGTAGTCATTCCAGCCTTTCTTTTTGTTAGTTAGTTCCATGAAGATAAAGTATTGGAAGCAGTAGGTAGATTCTTTGTTTTATGATTCTATGAGTATTGGTTCGATTCCTTATGAGTAGTTTCATTATTCGACTATTTCGTTCCATTCTTTATTCCTTACCACTGTACCACATACTATACAGGAGATGTGCTCCTGCACTAACTACACTACTAGCCCTATTCTGATTCCCGCCCAGGGGCATTCTTATTTGGAAGTTTGTTAACTTATTGTTCGCATTTGGAGAATTCTTATCCTTGGGTGCGCCTTCTCATGCTTACTTTATGGTTGAATTCTGTATTGCCACCTGCATGCCTATACTATTGACCTGCTGTCCTATACTACTTTGTTGAATCATGTGTTTCGAGGTTGCTTCCCTAAGTAATAAGTCTTAGAGGTAAAGAGTATAACTTCAATCCAAGGAGCAGCAGACTGAATAAACACTGTAAGGCAGGCTTGGTCACCTATGCAAGTAGTTCGTTTTCTAGTTAAGAGCGGCTGTGTTCTAGTTTCATCCCTTGTGGGGGAGATAGGGAATCCAAGCAAAGGCTAACACTCTAGTGCCAATAAGAATGCAATTAGGGAGTTCTAGTTGGAATACACCGGTTGAGGAATGAAGCAGAGGAATAAGTCGACTGCCGATTAAGATCCTTGCTTGACTAATAATCCAGTTGATCCTAGGCTAACTCCCCTTGATCGAATTCAGACTTGCCACCAACAGGACTCGTACTTGAAACAAGGGCTGCTTTGGATGGCTACTGCTTTAAGGAATAGAACTTATTACAAACAGACTCGAGCTACAGCTGATAAGGATGCAACACGACGGATAAGGCCCACATAGAAGCAATAGAACCACCGGCAACAAGACGACTGACTACCTACAGGATAAGACCGAGTTAGCGCGTAAGGGAATCGAACGAAAAACAAGTAATTTCAATATAGTACTGGCGAGGCTGATACATGACCCAACCCTATCATGCTTCCCCTTTGCCTTGAGTTCAGAAACGACCAATGCCCATTCGGAAACTAATATCCATAAGACTATAGCCAAAATAGGGAATTCAACCACAATAGCCCTACTGGGGACTTTGCAGTCTGCCCATACCTTCTAGCATTCCCGTACCACTGCTTTCATTCCTAGAATCCTGACTTGCTTTCTTGCCTATTAACGGGGGAGTCTACCATTCCTTCCTTAGAGCCTGACTTACTGTACTGTCTATTAATAGTGCAATACTTACTTAAGGCAGGGAGAGGTCACCTCAATCTAGGCCAATGAACGGTGTTTCAAGAATCCAAGCAAGACAGGGCCGGACTCAATCTACTAATACATGAGGCCAGGAGGGACAGGCTCTACCGGGTGAGCTAACTTCTTTCACTAAGCTTGGAAGCTAGCAAACAAAGAAACGAATCCATATAGTTAAAGCATGAAAGAGAGCACGATAAGTTGTACTTAAGCCAGGGAGTAGCGGACTAACACAAGACAATAAGAATCAAAATAAGTGTGGTTCAACGGTATTGGTTCAATTCGGATTCTGTTGAGTTACCTTCCAATACCGATACTGGGATGAGAGACAGGAAAGAAATACTTGGATGGCTGGGTGCGGCAGGTGTTCTAATTAACAAGTCAGGTTCGGTTACTGCCCAGTGACATTCTCTCTTTTGAGTGGCTTGTCTGCTGCACACCGGTGCAATTCTATTATATAATAGATAGTCTTGGTGGGCGTGGGGAGTTCCCAGTTTATAAGCTAGATTCTCATTGGTATTGTTTGAATTCTTCTTACCAGTGATTGGATTCCAAGTGGAACAGTCCAGCTCTTATTGATGGTAGGTGAAAAGTAGAAGTTTAGAGTTTTGTTCCTTTTAGTCGTATTGGTAGTCCTTTCCCTTGTTAGTTGTATTGGTAGTCCAAACATGGAGTTAGATGAGAGTCCTGTGCCAACACCCAACTTTAGAGCAGAGAGATTTTCTGTTGAATCAATTCTCTTTATTATCAAAGATAGAATGAGAAAGTGGTTCCCATCTAAAGCTGCCCTCGCATCAAAGCAAGTACTTGATTCTTGCCCGGCGCCACCAACACCCGTTGTAAACAAATAAAGAATTCAATCCGACAGAAAGGCATCTAGAAAGCTGCCCTCGCAACTAAGCCGGTACTTGACTCTGAACCTACCTATCTTCTCAAGTAACTTAGGATATCCCTTCCCCGAGTGGAATCAGTTCTATTATATATAAGCTTATAAAAGCCCTGCTAGCTCATCTCTGCTAACTGAATGAGGTATACCTCAACAATTTCTCCTTAGCAACAAGGCATCTAAGGCAACTCAGTACCCGGCACCCGAAACAATACTTTTTGCGGGAATAGAAGCAGTGCCAAAGTAAGTGCTAAAGATAAGTTTACAGGCAAGCAATGTATCAAAAAGCAATGAGCCAGCGCTAGGCCAAGTTGTCTAGATGATCTCGCCCAGTAGAGCAGAGCCTTAACTATAAGCTTTACTTCTTATGGGCTTCTGAGTCCTAAGGTTATTACCGAGTGGTGTGTTCTATAGTTTACTTTCCTAGCACAGCCAATTATTGAGTATA
Organism: Musa balbisiana; assembly: GCA_004837865.1. Lineage (NCBI taxonomy): Eukaryota > Viridiplantae > Streptophyta > Magnoliopsida > Zingiberales > Musaceae > Musa > Musa balbisiana. Next base: position 13,220 of record PYDT01000087.1, read on the forward strand.
GAAGAATCCGTTCTATTATCTGTTCTTTATAAAGACAATCCGGCAATTAAGATTATGTGAAGCAACCTCTACTTTTCCTTTAGCCTATGCCACTTCATCTTGTTGGAACCAGTAAACTTATTCTGAATGGTGTAACAGTTTTTCTTCCTCTAAGCTTATACGAGGAACAAGAGAACCTAATGACCCATACCGTAAACTTAAAGATTGGATGGACCTTATATGTTGCTTCGGCGGATCTCTTTCCCCGAAGTCGCATAGATGGAGGTCGAATAGGCTAGACTAGGAAAGTGCCGTCAGGTGATACTAGGAAAACCACTGCTGAATCCTATTATAGAAGTTTTTTCTCAATTCGCATAGCGTTAAAGTCTGCTCTCCGTCAAATAACAACTCCTCTGGAAACAACCTTTGTTAGGTTCCATTATTAGTGCCTTTTTCCTTTAGATAGGGTTTACCCCGTTAGAAAGGTAACATATAAGTACCGGGAGGCTGATACGAAGCGACCTAAAGACGTTTTGATCAACGAGTATGCCTACCTCGATATTAGGAAGAAGAACATCTATTCCAAAAGAGGGTCTAATCTTACTGGCAAGCAGAAGAGGAAGAGTAACAAAGAACATCTCTACCAAGAGTAGAGCGGTTTCTGAAATAGTTCGACGGTAAGCATCCCACTAGTTCGACGGTTAGCAGCAGTTATCGCGTCAGCAACAACAGCTAATAGATAGAGAGATGGTCTTGTCACTTGTTAGAAGGCTAGTAGTCCATCCTCGGTTACACCCTAACTCAATACCTGAATGGAACTACCGTTCGTTATACATACCCTTCCCCCTTTTATGGGATTACAATTTCCTGGTCTGAAAGTAACTAGGTAGGGGAGACATGGATGATCCTTCCATCGGTGGCGCACAGTAAGCATAATAATGGAGCAGACATACCGTGCACAGTAACAAATACATCGCAGTGAACACGGGTCCCGATCTCTTCATAAGTGTCACAACCTCTCTCGCATTTGTGAGCTAGTTTTTCTAGATCCTTTCGCCCAAAGGTGATTGGGATCCTAAGCTCCTTGGTGGGCACCCGCTTTATCCACATCGATTCGCAGAAACAGGGCGAGAAGAATCTTTCTCACATTCGCAAAGTACTGTGTTTGAGAGCTTAAGTATGGGCAAAGGGTGAACTCGCTATGTCTTTACTTCAGTATATACCATTACTTCAGTCTATACCTTATGCTCAATAATCCAGTATTTCACTCTAAGTAAGAAAGATTACTGTTTGACTCGGCGTCCGGAAATCAAGCTGTTAGAGCTGTTTCTGTTGAAAGAGAAGAATTACTAGTCCCTCTGCGCGACTTGAATCCGTGTTTGCAACGAGAGAATCGGCCGTGAAAAAGGAAGCTGCAAACTCATCTGTACAAGAGTCGAATTCAGTTGATGTAAACGTGACAAGAAGTCTGCTCTATGTTGGAAGTAGTGCAATGAAAGTCTTCGAAAGACGAATCACTGGATAAGTTTGTAGTGGAAAGATCTGTTGCCGAAGCCGAAGATGGAGAGGAAGCAGTGCGAAAGGTAAGGTCAGCGGATATTCTATTCAATTAATACTTGAGAGTGAAAAGACTTAGTGCTAAAGTTCCATTCACTGTTTTTTCTTTTGAGCCAGGTAGAGCAGGAGCTGGATCTTGCCCAGTATAAAGATCAGAATCCGGTCAATCTGTTGTAGCAAGAGAAGTAACAAGGCCCGTTTTCCTAGATAGGTAAAGACTCTTTTGAGATCGATTCTTCTTTTGATATCTACTATACAGATACAGTGGAGCTGGAGTAGGCCCTAACCACTTAAGTGAACCTCTCATTATCTTCTTTAGTTCCGGACCGCAGGGCTATAAGGCTGACTTTTGTATTATGGGGCGGACAATCCGTTTTGTGTATTAATAAGTTCAAGAGGCCGAAAATCAGAAGTCGGGGCTATAAACCTAGATTGAGAGTGGAGGCGCCGAGTTAAACATTCATTCCATTTATTACTTCTCAGGAAAACCAAACCAGGGGCAAGCAGACGCCAAGTAATTACTATTGATGGTGATGGCTCCTATACTATTGGCTATCAAAAAACATGGAATCCTATCTCTTCCCGTTAGCGCACTGTTGATTCTAAAGTCGACTTTCTTTCTTATGCTGTTGGTATTCAGCTACCCAATCCCATTTCCTCTTTTTCCTTTTCTTCGTCATCGTCTGCAAGTAAAGTTCTGGCAAGACTCAAAGCTTTGGGTAGGGGAGTTTCCATTTCCATTGAAGAATTCTTTGTTTACAAGTAAGCTCCAAGCGAAGAGCGTTGAAAGTTCCATTCCTTGATTGGAAGAAGGAGAATCATCTGTTAGGTAACTTCTTTCTATACCGGGTTAGAGAGCTTGAAGGTAAGGGACGGGACTTGATGCCGCCTAAACGATACAACCACTTATTGGAGTTCCTTTTTACCCTGGAAAGAGTGAATTAAGCGTTAGTGAGCTCTTTGCCATTGAAGGAGCATCTGATGGATGAAAAGCAGTATCTTGTTCCGCGTTATAAGCAGTAGTAACAAATAATCACTATCGTTATGACTATAGCTTGTTCCGACACCTAGATAAAGAAGGAACTCTCTCTCCACGACCAACGTCAACAACAGGAGATACTCCACTTGAAGAAGCCTTAGACACAAGCACACAATTACCTCTCTCGGCTTCAAGTCAAACACTCGAACTAACTCTACTTGTTGAACCGAAATATGTTGTTGCATACCCCACCTCGACTTGTTTACCCGCTTGCAGCCCAACACCTGGATACAACACTCTACTCTCATGCGGATTCTCTTTTCACTGAGAACAGCGGATTCATTCTTGTCGCCAACACTTTCTCTTTGTTATCTTAGCTAGCGCGGAGTGATTCCCTTTCTTGTTGCAAAGACTAGTTCATCAGGAATTCATTGAATCTCTCTCTTGTCTTGTGCATACCAATACCATCTAATCTAGGAATGTTGCTTTCTTGCGCAACTCTGATGAATCTATTGCACTGCCAACAAGAATTGAAATTGAACTTACAGACACAGTAACTACACTTTCTTTCATGCTTGGACCATATCATATAAGAAAGGCGTTATTGGCTTGAACAATAACGGAAAGAGAAAGGGCTGGGCGCTCCGTTCACTCTTATTTCGAGTCTAAAACGAAACTGAACCCTGATTGAGAGTCGTTTAACCTCTATCTTACTCTGCCCACGAAACTCCCCGTAAGCCATAAACACAGGACTAGCTTTTCATTCCTTCCGGAACTCTACCCTTACTTGATACTTTACTTTACCCACTAGGATAGTCTGCCCGGAACCCAGACTTGAGACTTGACCTAAAACACTTGACTTCCTGCTGTGGGGCCCCAGAATTGATTATCGAGCGCTAATAACTCGCAAACTTATTTGTTCTTCGTAGCTTTCTTACCGACGGAGATGAGATGAGCAGTCAGCTGTAATAATTCTTTCGAGAAGATTGACTCACCCCTGAAACTAAACTCTTCCAATAGAAGCTCTCTGGGTCATGCGCTAACTCGAATTAGTGTTTCGAGGTGTGTTAGTGAGTCTGGAAAAGCAAGCAATGGAGGTAGTTTACTAATCTCTATAGTGGCGCACTCTCTATGCTATATTCTCTATGCTATATTCTCTCTTTTGCACTAAAAGATCTTCCTGGCCCGCCTACTGAACTCCGACTGTCCGTCCGTCCTGCTACCAAGCATTCTCTGTCACCAATGGAATTGAAAGCAAAACTAATAGAAAAGCGAACTGCTGATTCTTGAACAGCAACACCGGAACAAGCAGAATTCCATGGAACTTCTCACTCAACTGGAACAGGCAATTCATAAGCGGATGATTAAGATCTTTCTTCCACTTCTACTTATACTTAAACGGAAAAGTCTGTAAGAGTAAGATATTATGCCCCGAACCCAACTTTCCACTAAACTTGATGAATCGAACTTAACTGTAAACTCTCTCTTACGCTTACCCTACTGCTAACTCTTCTCTTTGAATTGAATGAATGGAATCCTTCTCTGATCTTGCTCCCGTTAGCGCAAGGGCTTGAAGGTAAAGTCAAGGGGTAAAGTCAAGATGACATGGCTCAAATGGATTTCAACAACCGATAGAGTACTTCGATAAGATTTGTTGCGGCTATTTACGGCATTTTGCGCCTAGAATATATTCTGTGAGCTGTGTCCGTTGTTTGTTCTATTCTTGCTTTTAGCTGTTCTTTTGCTTGTTCCTATTCTTTCCGGTATTAGAGTGAGAGTGAGACCAAATCCGCTCTGATGCTTATGCCAGTGGCCCCTTTAACACGCTAGGAAGAGAAAGCTCTTCATTGTTTGTTGTTCAGACACATTCCATAGGAGTAAGCAAGCAGGTAGATATTAGCTGTAGGTTTGTAAAGGTTAGAATCCTCAAAGAATAAGACCACATGAATGAAAGAAAGAACCTGTTTATGCAAGAAATGCTAGCCATGATCCCTGCCCTGAGACGGGATGGGATGGAAACACTTTAGAAGGCTAAAAGGAAAAGAAGCGCCGTTGGGTTGAATGAACTATAGGCGAAAAAGCTGGTCACTTTTAGATCAGGGATAAGACATAAGATAGAGGACTGGCCTAAGGTGACTCAACCACCGTCCAAGTCTGTTGGAGCAAAGTAAGGTTGAGAAAAGAGAAGCGGAATCCCATTTCGAAAAATGAATGAGTTGCGCTAACACTTATTGAATCGGATGCTTTAGTTGCGCTAACACTTATTGAAGCTGATGCTGCTCTTGCTTGCTTGTTCCCCGAACTATAAGCTGTGAAGTTACTAAATTCACTCATATGCCAGAAATCTCAATAACGGAGTTTTGAAGCAAAAAGGGAGGAAGCAAGGGGTAGATCCAAATCCGGGCCTATTCGATTTTAGGAGTTTTCATCCGTCTTAAGGTTGTTGACTATAATCCATATTAGTAACGCCAGATCCAAATTCCATAAGTCAGCAGTCAGGTTACTTTCTTATACTTATACTTGTAGATAGCTCAATTCCATGATTTGATTCAGCCTTTGTTAGTTCCAGAGTCATGTGACTTTCTGACATATCTTTCTATCCTATCTCGCTCGCGCTCTCTTTTATTCTTTTTCATTACATTACGACGGACGCCTATATTCCATATTTAAGGAAGCAATGCAGCTAGTAATTCATTTCTATCCGTTAGCTTACTTCCGGGGTACCGATATGAGTAAAGAGTGAGTGAGCCGAACATGCAACTAGGGGGTCTTTATGGGCTTCAAATAAGTGGATTGGAATGTGCGCCAGTCGGATCAACATGGAAGGATGACCCACCAAACTATAGTCCATAAGAAGGAGCTCCAGCTTCCAATGATCCTATACGGGGCTAACACGGTCGAGCTATCTTCTCTTACCCGTCACTAGAAAGCAATGAAAAGCCGGAGATTTGTTCGTTGAGCAGACTATCTAGGGGCTAGCGCATAAACATTAGTTCGTTGAGTCAAGTCACTCTCATACTCTTAGTTTATACACAGTAGTAACATTCCTAGTTTATTTCTTCATCTGAGGATTCTTATCTAATCTAATGATCCAGGACGTGAGGAATCACAAATTGGATTTGAGTTAGTTTGCTAATTGGTTATTCTTCTTTGCTATATGCCTTAGATTCACCTTACCTATAAATACGGAAAAGAATAGAGATTCCTTCAAATCGATCCAGTATTCAGAGCGAGCGGAGAGATGGGTGCTAAAATCCCTCCCTGGGTACGAATCAAACTCTTCCAACGGATTAGCGCCGCCTTAGTCCACTCAGCCCAATTTCCATCCTATTTCCAATTCAATAATAATGAAAAAGAAGAACAAGCAAGATAGGTAGCCCCGAAACTCAAGATTTGCCATTAGCTACGTATAACCTCTGTTCTTAGACGAGAAAGAGGCCTTCAGCATGGTCTACTGAAGTCGAGTCTGTTTGCTTGTTGCTTCAAAACTGCTTACTCCACTGACACCAATACTTTCGCTCTACAACATTCCTCAACTAAACCACGCGCGCAATGGAACAAGAAGTGGAAAAGGACAGACATCTTTCTTCCACCACATATGGAATAATATAGTAATAACACTGAAAAGCAGCGCTTCCTCTCTTTTTGCGTGTTAAAACTCATAACTCGGAACTCACTGTTTACTCAACTGCTTCTTGCTTCCTTACTGATTGAATTGAATGCGGTGTACCTACTATGTCAGAGAGTAACAACATAGCGGACTGCTGGCTCTAAAGAAAGGTTGCGTTCCTAGTGTGTATAGAAGGAAGATAGTGAACTTACTGAGAGGAACACAAACTCACTTCCTAACCTGTTCCAGCTATACTGAAGAAGAGAATGGAGTGTGTGTGTGTGTGCACCTATTTCACTTTCTCCGTGCATGAACCTAGCTGTTGGTCCAGTGAGACTTACAATAACAGCACCGCTACCCACTTTATGAAAACTCCTGTGAGACAGACTGACTATACTACAGCACCACTACCCAATTTCAGAAAACGAACATAAGCATTAGCGCGTTGAATGTGAGTGACTTCATGGCGTTAGTCAGTTGCGGTCACTGTTGACGACTGACTCCTTACGCACGCACCCCGTTCTGCTCACGTTAGCCCTTGCTTGCGGATTGTGATCTACCAGTTGAGATAGCTTCTACTTTTCCTTAGCTTTTGATCGTAGCTGGCTCAACTCTCATAAGCTCTTGTGCCCTTGCTTTGCTTGTTGAAGAGAATATAGCTTTCTTCCAGAGTGTTGTAAAAACACTGCTCTGACTCTTAAGGAAGTAACCCTACAGCAAACAACTTACTCTTGTTTGTTGAATCAAAGAGGATATCTCGCATAGAAGAAAAGCGTCAACTAACTGCGGACTTGAGGATTTCTCCCTTAGTGCAGTAAAGTGTGCCTGTAATCTAATGTGGCTGTTCAAGTGTTCCGTAAAGTCTGGTCTGACTGAAGAGAATCTATCGAGCCTATTTGTAGAAGAAAGAAATAATGTTAGGACTACTTAACTAACGCACTTTGAGCCAGGTATGTATGAAAGCTAGCTTATAGTATCCGCCCTGGCTGCTTGTTTCTTATGAATTGAATGCACAACTCATAGAAAGAAGTAAGAGGTCAACTCACTGCTTACTGAAACTAACTAACGATAGTAACTCGCTAACAACGTTTGTCGGGAAAAGCAGAATCTCTTCGGTGGAGGTGTTGTATCAAGGAAGGGTAGCAAATAATATACCTGACTCGCTTGTTGAAGTTTCTGAAAATGCTCTTTATTGGAGTTTGGACCCGTGGTCCGTAAAGGAAGAAAAGTGATATAGCAACATATAAGAGAATCAAGTAAAAAAACACCTTACTGAATAACTCTATGCTGGAATTTCGTGCACATCCTCTATTTGTTAATAATCTGACTACAATAAAAAAAGTCAACTCCCTTCCTAAGCTTGTTCCCGTGCTTTAGTATATCATGGTGCCCCCCTCGATATGAGAACTTCAAAGTGTGTCAGGAGGTAGGTGAATAATTGATAGAATCTGGAACTTATATGAATTTAGTGCACATATATATGATATAAGCCAGTCTGAAAACCATGTCACTTTATGCTTTTCCACTTTATGCTTACATGGATTCCAATTGAAAGATATCGAAGGAATTGTAGCGCTATAATCAATCTTGCAGTAAAGGTACGTACCGTGCTAGAAGCAATCTTGCATTGCATGAAGGAGCCGAGCCCTTCCCTCCTTTGTCTAATTAGAGCGTTAAGGTCCCGTTGAGTTCTTACTCTTTATTACAAGGAATCTTCCTCTATTTTCCATAACATACATATTGGCTCCATAACATACCTTAGAAATCTCATTTGTTTGACTCATTTCCTAGAAGTTCAAAGTGGCTGTTAATTGCTATTTGCTCAATCAAGTATTCCCCTAATCCTTTCTCTCTTATTGTTACAACTTCCTATGAATCTAACAAAAAGAGTTCTGGTGGACCCGGAAAGGAAGGAATGGTCATCTTTGACGAACAGGAGAGAAACTCATTCTGATTTCGCTATAAGACACGAAACAAGAAAAAGAACCTAAGCCGAGCTAGCAAACAAAGGAAATTGATTTCTTTCCCTTGCTGACAATTGAACTATTGAAAACTCTTTCTTGCTTTTTAAGAACCAAAATCACAGATGTAAAGAAGAACAAAAGCACTTGGACCCGTAATAGGTCTTGAAGCACTATTTCTTCATCTCCCTGACCAAAGCCTACCACATAGGGATTGCTTGTTAATGGTTGATCAAGCTTGATGGATGAACCCCACCCTCTGATACATTCCGTTCGAGTACAAGAGGTATAATATCAACCACTTTATGTCCATCCGATGCTGAAAGGGTATTTCTTATCCCCCACTTTGCTTTACGTAACGTACTATTATGCTTACTATACCAGCTGATGTTGCATTATAGACTATACTGTATTGTGACTTTTGCTACCATCAGGAGAAATCGAACCCATTCCACTGTTCCACATTATTAGATATATATCGAACCCATACCTCTGTCCGCCCCTACATTCAAAGCCCCGTTTTTTACCATTAGCAAGAACTTGTGTTTCTGTTACGCTCATCATAAGGGATTCGAACTACTGCTTTAATCAAATACTGTATAAGGAAGCACTGCTTGCGGAACTGCAATATCAACTATTAGCTAAATGGCAATTGGCACATAGAATTCATTCGTCCACTTCCTTGCTTCTCGCGGATAGAACCCTGCTGCGCATAAATCGCATATGCATTTCCATAGATGCCCGAGTTATGACATATATCATCATCGATACAGAAATGGATCGAGTCATCTCTTTATCGATACAGAAATAGATCGCTTCCTTTACCCAAGCTCAAATACTGGATTTTGCATGTCCAATGAGAGAATCATCATATAATCAATCAGAATATAGAATCTAAGGTTTGTTTTCAAGAATTCATATGGGGTTTTCTAAGTTAACGTCTTTCTTCGTAGCTGGTTCGGGGTCAAGAATGGGAAATACGAATTCACTGTATTTCTGACCGGGAACAGGACCTATAACAAGAATATTGATTTGATTGGGACGAGAACTCTGAGAAGACTTATTGACTATCTTTTCTTTCCACTCAGGAGAAATACGATCCATCAGGGGGGCTGAGTAGGGTAATAAGAGAACCGCCCCTACATTCAAAGCCCCGTTTTTTACCATTAGCAAGAACTTGTGTTTCTGTTACGCTCATCATAAGGGATTCGAACTACTGCTTTAATCAAATACTGTATAAGGAAGCACTGCTTGCGGAACTGCAATATCAACTATTAGCTAAATGGCAATTGGCACATAGAATTCATTCGTCCACTTCCTTGCTTCTCGCGGATAGAACCCTGCTGCGCATAAATCGCATATGCATTTTCCATAGATGCCCGAGTTATGACATATATCATCATCGATACAGAAATGGATCGAGTCATCTCTTTATCGATACAGAAATAGATCGCTTCCTTTACCCAAGCTCAAAATACTGGATTTTGCATGTCCAATCATTGATCCTGGAATTGATACAAGAAATCGGATAGGTAGCTAGTATTGTTCCCTATACACGAGTCTGTCATTGTACTGGAATATAGGACGAATACCATAAAATGATAGAAGTCTCAATACAGAAGTCAAAGCTTTCAAATGCTCTTTCTTTATACACGAGGGAAGATTCATTCTTCTTTTTGATTGAGATAAATAAGGATAATAATAATAGAGCAATTGAGAAATAAGGATAATAATAATAGAGCAATTATAGTTAATGATTCATGTTTCTAGGGGAATTCCGGAACCCAAAAATGCAGAGCTAGTTCTTTCATGACTCAGAAGAAAAGAACAACCACTTCCAAATAGCGAAACATATTCTCTTTCTCGAGAAATGCTAACACTCATATAGAGATCATATTCATTGTGTGCTTGCTTGCTTTGACTAATTGTATCCTTTCCTTGTGTATTCCTGTAGAGTTAGATTGTTATGCCTTGCCGGGTACTTAGCGGTTCGTTCTCTCTTGAGTGTTGTCTCCGAGATCAGAAGCTTTGCGTGCCTTTGCCGGATGAAACAGTCTCAATATATAGTATTGTTCCAGGTCTTGTTCCAGAAGTGCTTGTGCTTGCGCGTTCAGTGTCTTTACTCGCTATTAATAAGTGCGCAAGTCCACAACCAAGGGAAGAAGCATATAGGTCCACAGTAGTCTTCTATCGGTAGTGCTCGAAGAGATCAAATAAGTATTTGTTTCCCAGCCCAGGGTTTCCTGTTTTTTGTTCCAGTTCCATTCAAGCTTTGACTTGCCCTAACGATAAGGGAGTAGTTGACTCGGTCTACGAAGACTCCTTAGTTTCAGCGTCAGGTAATTCTTTGGCTTGTGTGGCTCGCTATAAGTTTCCATTGCTAATTTCATGAATGAGTTCGAGATGGAGATACTAAGCAATCTTAATTACAAATAATCAATTCTTATTTACTGATGACGCCACTTTTACTGTCTTGACAGCAACGGTAATGCGATGCTCTTGTTATCGTTAGCAGAGAAAAGATCTTCTATGGAGGCTAGATAGTTAATGATTCATGTTTCTAGGGGAATTCCGGAACCCAAAAATGCAGAGCTAGTTCTTTCATGACTCAGAAGAAAAGAACAACCACTTCCAAATAGCGAAACATATTCTCTTTCTCGAGAAATGCTAACACTCATATAGAGATCATATTCATTGTGTGCTTGCTTGCTTTGACTAATTGTATCCTTTCCTTGTGTATTCCTGTAGAGTTAGATTGTTATGCCTTGCCGGGTACTTAGCGGTTCGTTCTCTCTTGAGTGTTGTCTCCGAGATCAGAAGCTTTGCGTGCCTTTGCCGGATGAAACAGTCTCAATATATAGTATTGTTCCAGGTCTTGTTCCAGAAGTGCTTGTGCTTGCGCGTTCAGTGTCTTTACTCGCTATTAATAAGTGCGCAAGTCCACAACCAAGGGAAGAAGCATATAGGTCCACAGTAGTCTTCTATCGGTAGTGCTCGAAGAGATCAAATAAGTATTTGTTTCCCAGCCCAGGGTTTCCTGTTTTTTGTTCCAGTTCCATTCAAGCTTTGACTTGCCCTAACGATAAGGGAGTAGTTGACTCGGTCTACGAAGACTCCTTAGTTTCAGCGTCAGGTAATTCTTTGGCTTGTGTGGCTCGCTATAAGTTTCCATTGCTAATTTCATGAATGAGTTCGAGATGGAGATACTAAGCAATCTTAATTACAAATAATCAATTCCTTATTTACTGATGACTCCACTTTTACTGTCTTGACAGCACGGTTAATGCGATGCTCTTGTTATCGTTATCAGAGAAAAGATCTTCTATGTGATGCTAGAGTATAGAGTAATATGGAAATGCAGCCGTTGCGCTATCTTGGCTCAAGTCAGGAAATAATGTTTCTGTTCCGAATGTATAGTTCTGGTAAATAATAATAGAAATAATATAGTACTGGCGTAGCTGTGTTGTGAAGTGCAGAAGATTCATCACTTAGATGCAATGCTAGAGAGTCAAACGAACAAGAACTTGAACAAGACTGGAAACTTACTTTAGCACAGCGGCATTCTCTTGATTCTTCTGTGAAGTAAGGGAGTCTCGTACGAAAGCAGTCAGCCAGCTGTTTGGTTACCTGTTGTCATAGTAGTAATAATACTTTCCAGATTCCCACTGATGAACTTATCCGCTCAATCATTTTCGGTATCTCTTTAGCCGTTAGCGCACTTAGTGTTGTTTGCCTTGTATAATTTCCACTCTGTTCTTCTTTCTTATATAGTAATCCCTAGCTTCAAAGGATATATGGTGTCCATTCTATGTAAAGATGAGTAGCTAAGTACGAGAATAAGGACTCCTGAGGCGGGTAGCCAAGCCAAGGTAAGCTCCTGGTTAGCGCAACTCCGCTCGCGTTAGCCATTATTAAGTGCGTTAGGGAGTTTGGCACAGGCAAGAATTCCTTACTTTAGTCTAGGGTTCGGGTCAATAAGCTAGTATAAGTAGAATAGAAAGAAGCTGGTGTCTCGATTCCCTTCTTTACAGTAAGAAAGCCTGGGTGTTTACGTTCCTCTATCATATGCATATGATACTAATAGTATTTTCCATTCATATTCCAAAAGTGAGTTCGAAAGTCAAGATTCGAGGCTTCAAAGCATTATCAGAGCATTTCGGGGGGCAAGGCAAGATAGGGAATTCTCCGAAGAGGTATTACTAAGCAAAAGGGGGGTTTTCAATTATACAAGTTCCATTTCAATGATTTGTGGCTTCTGCACAAGATAGATAGATGGAATTATTTGTTTACAGGCGTTGTTGCTTTATAAGTCCGGAGTGAGGTTTCAACAAGTAAAGTAGTTAGGTTAGAGTCCGTTGTCCTGGAGAGTGCTTTTATTACCCTCTATATGGTGCACACTCCATTCTTAATACCTACCCCGGATCTTAAAGCAAGGGAACCCGCAAGCGCGTTGTATCCAAGAGAAGAAAAGAAAGAGGTTCGTTCTTAGCAGAGAGGTGAGAGTGCTTGCTTGTGTATAAGGCTGTAACTCCGGATAATGGAAGTATGGTTTCAAGTGTGGTCGACAAGAGAATGAGCTGTGCTTCTAAAGTCAACTCTTGAATCAGAGGTTCAGTCGGAAGCAAGCGCATCTGCAAGTTCCCTTCTTGTGCTTGTAAAGTCAACGATAGAGGTTCAGTTCTTGGCTTGCTTGTAGTTAAAGGGTTATAGTAGTAGCGGTCAGTTCCAGTTCCGTTATTGTGTTGTCACATCTACAAGAGATGCCCTTGCTTGATATAGAGTTTTTCACTCACTAGCACACCGAAACTCCAATGCATCATCAGAGGAGAGTTTATTAGTTTCAATTCAATCAGTTACATTAGCATAGTTTCATACATTAGTATAGTTTCACAGAGGCATAATAAGGTGTTATACTAAGAAGAGAAAGATGAAGTGAACAAGCTTTATACTATCAATCAGCTAAGAGAAAGATGAAGTGAACAAGCTTTATACTATCAATCAGGGTGCCCCGAGCTCATGTAAGCATCCCGAGAAGAAGCCTTACTTTCGACCTTGCTAGTTCTGTTCTGCTGACTCCTGACTTCCAACTCCCGTCCTGACTGCTGACTCAACAAGCAAAGAATCTCCCTCAGATCTTTCGAAAAGTAGAGCAGTATCCGTTCCAGCCAGTTTGAGTTCAGTATCTAGTGACAGAGAAGGATCAGACTCCGTGGCTAAAGGTGAGTTGGCAATCTTCTGCCCAAGAAAAAGTGCTGTTTTAGGGTTCCTTTGCCGATTTCCTTGCTTTCAGATACTCTATTTCCGTCAGTACGCGCATGATCTTGTTGGGTGGGTGTCGGGGCAAAACTTCTTTTTAGTGGCGGGAAACTATTCTTATAGCTAATTTTCCATAAGCTCCGTAAGACATAGGGGACCCAGCTTGGCTACAAAGAATTCCACTGAAGATCCCGATCCCGATCTAGCTTCTCTGGTCGACTTGAACTCTTCGGCTGATGATTTAACTCGCACAATAACTCATTAACTTAGGGCTTAGGGCATCAAAGCCAGTAATAGCATCTGATCTTGTAGATTTCACAGATTCCACTAAGGATGAAAAACAAGAACGTGAATTGCTAACGCCCTCTGACTTTTGACAACTGAACCTCTGATTGGGCATTCTCTTCGGTTTAAGATCCAGCTCCATATTCTATACAATGCCTTGCTGCTTCCTTTAGTAAAGCATCTTATGTTGTAGACTTCACTGGCACTGCTTCCTTAGGCACCCCGAAAAGTAAAAGAAGATTCTATTTTGACCCCACCCCGAGTTGCTTGTTCCGTACGCACCTGCTCTTGTTCTTGCCTTGCGCGTAAAGAAGAGTGTGTTGTTGCATTTGCTTGGCTTGTTTGTGATGTTCTTCCAGTTTGACTCTCCGGCCACTCCAATTGTTCCGCTGTAGACTATCATTAGGAGTTCCCCGCTAATGTCTTGAAATATAGGAGACTATCATTAGCTGTCCGTCCCCTCTTATGTCTTGAAACTCTTATGTCTTGAAATATAGGAGACTATCATTAGCTGTCCCGTCCCCTCTTATGTCTTGAAATATAGGAGACTATCATTAGCTGTCCCGTCCCCTCTTATGTCTTGAAATATAGGAGACTATCATTAGCTGTCCCGTCCCCTCTTATGTCTTGAAATATAGGAGACTATCATTAGCTGTCCCGTCCCCTCTTATGTCTTGAAATATAGGAGACTATCATTAGCTGTCCCGTCCCCTCTTATGTCTTGAAATATAGGAGACTATCATTAGCTGTCCCGTCCCCTCTTATGTCTTGAAATATAGGAGACTATCATTAGCTGTCCCGTCCCCTCTTATGTCTTGAAATATAGGAGACTATCATTAGCTGTCCCGTCCCCTCTTATGTCTTGAAATATAGGAGACTATCATTAGCTGTCCCGTCCCCTCTTATGTCTTGAAATATAGGAGACTATCATTAGCTGTCCCGTCCCCTCTTATGTCTTGAAATATAGGAGACTATCATTAGCTGTCCCGTCCCCTCTTATGTCTTGAAATATAGGAGACTATCATTAGCTGTCCCGTCCCCTCTTATGTCTTGAAATATAGGAGACTATCATTAGCTGTCCCGTCCCCTCTTATGTCTTGAAATATAGGAGACTATCATTAGCTGTCCCGTCCCCTCTTATGTCTTGAAATATAGGAGACTATCATTAGCTGTCCCGTCCCCTCTTATGTCTTGAAATATAGGAGACTATCATTAGCTGTCCCGTCCCCTCTTATGTCTTGAAATATAGGAGACTATCATTAGCTGTCCCGTCCCCTCTTATGTCTTGAAATATAGGAGACTATCATTAGCTGTCCCGTCCCCTCTTATGTCTTGAAATATAGGAGACTATCATTAGCTGTCCCGTCCCCTCTTATGTCTTGAAATATAGGAGACTATCATTAGCTGTCCCGTCCCCTCTTATGTCTTGAAATATAGGAGACTATCATTAGCTGTCCCGTCCCCTCTTATGTCTTGATGATATTGCCGAGTCTTGCTCGCAGTAGTCAGAGTTTGAATTCCAGTAAGAAACGAATCAAATAGAAGGTCCGAAACGGCTAGTTAAAAGCAAGCGTAAGAGATAGAGTCTTTTCAAGCACATTATGTTTCAATTAAAGTCAGAGAAGTATCGGCTTTCGAATTATGCAATACTCACTTTCTCGATTCCTCTCTCACTATAATGAAATTGCTTTGATGGGCCCTTTGAGGAGGAATTCCATATTATTTATCATCATAGAAAAATGCACTGGATAACCAACTTGATTTTGTATTGGCTGCGGCCTATCGTAGACAATAGAACTTCACCCAGGCCATCCATCTGGTCCCCTTCTTCCTTCCTTCCATCCTTCCATCCATCCGGATTTTCCCCTTCCTTGACTTCTTATCCCTGTAGCCCGCCATCGACCCGAACCTTCCCTCTCCTCCTCCTTTTGTCTCGTTCATCAATTGGGTCAATAGAGGGTGGGAGCATATGAGAAATGTCATTGATTCTCTTTCGTTTCCTTGGGTCACTGGCCAATTGGAAAAAAGGTGCAAAGCCTGTTTGTTTTTTGCTCGATCTTTCAAGAGCTTGGGACATACCCCTGTTACCTTCCGGAGCAGAGGACAGCTTTGATAAAGGGCGCAGATGTATAGAACTTTTCCACCATAAGTGCTTTCAGTAAAGTATTTGTTTAGTCATTCCACAGCATTGTCATCATCAAGTATCTTATCTCAAGAGCTTTCAAAAGTAATAACATGATGAATGAGCCTATTCGAACGGTTTTTCGTGATCACCAGGTAACTTTCCTTGACAACTAAAGAAGCAAGCAAAGCAAGTTCAGAAGGCTATAAAAGAGCGTTAATTCTCTCCAATTAGTGGCATCTTTCTCAAATGAGAAGGAAGAGTGGCATCTTTCTATCTAAGAGCATGAATTATAGTAAATTCGAGAGAAGGAAGAGAGCGATGAATTATAGTAAATTCGAGAGAAGGAAGAGTAGTTCTATCTAAGAGCATTAATTATAGTAAATTCGAAGGAGCTAGATATTGTTATTCAGTAGAAAACCTTCGGATCAAAAAGTAGATAACTCACTGGCAGTATACAAGAGTCCGCCCCTTTCTTGAGATCACTAGCCCTCTTTTAGGCAGCAACAATCCTTCATTTGGTTGAGGCTTTCCGGGCACAAATGCTCCAGGTAGCCACTGAACTCCTACCCTACCCCCCAGCCCAGGCCCGAATGAATTAGTTGATACTAGAAATGTTAGAATTAGTAAACACGAAAAGAGTCATCCAAGTCGAGCGAGCGTAATTAGCTGCAAGACGGACTCGCTGCTTTAGTTGCCTCAAGTAAGAAGTAGCCTTGAAAGCCAGCTCTGGAATCGCATTGACGGAACTTGTCCCGCGGTTTCTCCATAGATGCCAGCTCCTGCTCCGGTGAACAAAGACATTGAGTATCAATATCTTCTGCATCCGGTGAACAAAGACATTGAGTATCAATATCTTCTGCAATAGTGTGTTGTTTATATAAAGAAGTAATGTCATTCAATTAGATCATATGCTATTCTATTATTCCATATTCCATTGGTACGCTGAATTCATACTCGCCCACGGAATACCCGCCTCCCTCATTTATTCATTCCACTAAGAGAAACCATATATCCCAACTCTCATTAGATGGCCGCCGAGTCATAACTTACGTAAGAGCGAGCTTAGCACTTAAATGGAGACGTATAGGTGTGGATCGGTAAGAGAGTTATTCTTTCTCCTTGATGAGAGCGCTTATTCTACAGAGAGACGTCTGGCATTACTACCTTTACAACAAAGAAAGGCTCTTTGCAAGCCACCCGGAAACAAAGAGAAATCCAGCAGAGGATGCAATACCGGCTTTAGCCTGACCGGATCGGCTTTCTTCCTTAACTTATGAGACCCCATGGCCTGTGTCTGGCAGCTATGAATACATAAGCAGGTAGTCAAGCTCACCATACTTTATGCCTTCTTTAGACTCAGTGTAAGAATGGAATGAAGCAACAGCGGCGACTAACGGCTATTCCTGGCTCGGCTCCGATAACGCAATTCCGGGAGTCGAAAGAATATGCAATTGGATCACAGGAAAGAATCCAAAATGATAGGAGTTCCCGAAGAGAATAGGTGAGTTTGCACCAATAGAAAGAAAAGAGAGGCGCAAAGCAAATAGGAGTGCAAGAATAGGTTTATAGGGTATTCCCCAATAGAAAGAGAGGCGCAAAGCAAATCATCGGTTCTTGGACGGGCGGGCGTCACCCACGTAGTGCCTTCAGGTATTCTTCTTTTAGCGCTGTCGGTGTCTGAGGTGCCTTAGGGGAGGAGAGCTTTCCCGAGTCGGTAGCAGCGGGCTGGAGATAATCCCTCTGGTTCCTGCACGGATCTGGTTGACTTACTTGGCGGGTAGGCTGGTTTACTTACTTGCTTGTTAGGGTTGGGGTGTCATTAATGTCATAGATGTGGTTGCGCGCGCCTATTCGTTCTTCGTTCTTCATTAAAGGAAGCAGTAATAGGTTCAGAGCAAACTGTTTAGGTAGAGCCAATAGTTTAGGTAGAGCCAATAGTTTAGGTAGAGCCAATAGTTTAGGTAGAGCCAATAGTTTAGGTAGAGCCAATAGTTTAGGTAGAGCCAATAGTTTAGGTAGAGCCAATAGTTTAGGTAGAGCCAATAGTTTAGGTAGAGCCAATAGTTTAGGTAGAGCCAATAGTTTAGGTAGAGCCAATAGTTTAGGTAGAGCCAATAGTTTAGGTAGAGCCAATAGTTTAGGTAGAGCCAATAGTTTAGGTAGAGCCAATAGTTTAGGTAGAGCCAATAGTTTAGGTAGAGCCAATAGTTTAGGTAGAGCCAATAGTTTAGGTAGAGCCAATAGTTTAGGTAGAGCCAATAGTTTAGGTAGAGCCAATAGTTTAGGTAGAGCCAATAGTTTAGGTAGAGCCAATAGTTTAGGTAGAGCCAATAGTTTAGGTAGAGCCAATAGTTTAGGTAGAGCCAATAGTTTAGGTAGAGCCAATAGTTTAGGTAGAGCCAATAGTTTAGGTAGAGCCAATAGTTTAGGTAGAGCCAATAGTTTAGGTAGAGCCAATAGTTTAGGTAGAGCCAATAGTTTAGGTAGAGCCAATAGTTTAGGTAGAGCCAATAGTTTAGGTAGAGCCAATAGTTTAGGTAGAGCCAATAGTTTAGGTAGAGCCAATAGTTTAGGTAGAGCCAATAGTTTAGGTAGAGCCAATAGTTTAGGTAGAGCCAATAGTTTAGGTAGAGCCAATAGTTTAGGTAGAGCCAATAGTTTAGGTAGAGCCAATAGTTTAGGTAGAGCCAATAGTTTAGGTAGAGCCAATAGTTTAGGTAGAGCCAATAGTTTAGGTAGAGCCAATAGTTTAGGTAGAGCCAATAGTTTAGGTAGAGCCAATAGTTTAGGTAGAGCCAATAGTTTAGGTAGAGCCAATAGTTTAGGTAGAGCCAATAGTTTAGGTAGAGCCAATAGTTTAGGTAGAGCCAATAGTTTAGGTAGAGCCAATAGTTTAGGTAGAGCCAATAGTTTAGGTAGAGCCAATAGTTTAGGTAGAGCCAATAGTTTAGGTAGAGCCAATAGTTTAGGTAGAGCCAATAGTTTAGGTAGAGCCAATAGTTTAGGTAGAGCCAATAGTTTAGGTAGAGCCAATAGTTTAGGTAGAGCCAATAGTTTAGGTAGAGCCAATAGTTTAGGTAGAGCCAATAGTTTAGGTAGAGCCAATAGTTTAGGTAGAGCCAATAGTTTAGGTAGAGCCAATAGTTTAGGTAGAGCCAATAGTTTAGGTAGAGCCAATAGTTTAGGTAGAGCCAATAGTTTAGGTAGAGCCAATAGTTTAGGTAGAGCCAATAGTTTAGGTAGAGCCAATAGTTTAGGTAGAGCCAATAGTTTAGGTAGAGCCAATAGTTTAGGTAGAGCCAATAGTTTAGGTAGAGCCAATAGTTTAGGTAGAGCCAATAGTTTAGGTAGAGCCAATAGTTTAGGTAGAGCCAATAGTTTAGGTAGAGCCAATAGTTTAGGTAGAGCCAATAGTTTAGGTAGAGCCAATAGTTTAGGTAGAGCCAATAGTTTAGGTAGAGCCAATAGTTTAGGTAGAGCCAATAGTTTAGGTAGAGCCAATAGTTTAGGTAGAGCCAATAGTTTAGGTAGAGCCAATAGTTTAGGTAGAGCCAATAGTTTAGGTAGAGCCAATAGTTTAGGTAGAGCCAATAGTTTAGGTAGAGCCAATAGTTTAGGTAGAGCCAATAGTTTAGGTAGAGCCAATAGTTTAGGTAGAGCCAATAGTTTAGGTAGAGCCAATAGTTTAGGTAGAGCCAATAGTTTAGGTAGAGCCAATAGTTTAGGTAGAGCCAATAGTTTAGGTAGAGCCAATAGTTTAGGTAGAGCCAATAGTTTAGGTAGAGCCAATAGTTTAGGTAGAGCCAATAGTTTAGGTAGAGCCAATAGTTTAGGTAGAGCCAATAGTTTAGGTAGAGCCAATAGTTTAGGTAGAGCCAATAGTTTAGGAGGTCTTCCTTAGCAAAATCCAGGTTTACAGCTTGCTTTACCGATAATGGCGCTTCAGCTTTCGAATAATAATACAAATAAGGCTTTCCCGAGCTTGTAGTGATTCGGCCTATGATTCTTGTCTCGCTCTAGTTCAAAGTCGTGTAGTTCGGGCAAGACTTAGTGCTAATCGTCAATGAGCAGCTTGATCACATTCCTAGTTCAAAAGGAAAATGCAATTCCGCGTGTAAGGAGTTAAGAGTTGACAGTTCAATCCGGGTTGGCTGCTTCCTTTACCTTAATGCCCCTTTTATCGAGTTGAGCACCATATTCAAGGTTTGAGGATTGTCCCGCCTCCTTGTCTTAGAGATAAGATGCTGTGCGAGTACTGTTATTGTATCAAGAAGAAGCATAAGATACATCCTGAGTAGGTCAAGAAGAAGGAGCTAGATCAGTGACAAAGTAATCAACAGAATAAGCAGTCTTAGTTTGCGTTGCTTGGCTTGGCCGGGCTTATTATGAGAATAGTCTTACTCACCCCCGTACCCAGCCAGGTAGCTAGGATCTCGTTTTCTCTGTGTTTCCTTCCTTCCGTTCAGGGGCACTCTAAAGGCTTTGCAACCGGAAGAGCTGGCGCGCCTTACCGCACTCTATAGGTCTCCCCACTAAACGAATTAGGCGTACGACAGGACTAGTGTCCCACAACGCCAATAACCTAAAGAATGCATAGAACAAATAGACTATATTCCATTTATTATATGTACCGATGAAAGTCACAAAGGTAATAAGCCTTACGCTTAGGGGGCAAAGCCAGGGTTGTTGGCGACATCCGTTGGCATATAACAAAGGCCCAGTTCAAGCCAATGACGGAGCTCACCTGTAAGATCTATCCATAGAGAATATACCTACTAAATGGAGCGGATTCTTGAAGCCTATTTCGAGACCATTCGACTCTAAGGGGAGTGACTTTAGGGAATACAATCAAAATCTCGCTCAACAGAATTAGAGTCTCCAGAACCTTACTGAAAAGGCAACACAGGTAGTTGTAGAGCTCCGGATGTCAGCTGGGACTTTCCCTTCCTGTCCAAAAAAACCAAGCCACGAATGAGAGAAAAGCTGTCTCATTCATTCCATTTATTCTGCAGCTTGAGAAAACCAATGCATCA
This sequence comes from Musa balbisiana, assembly GCA_004837865.1. NCBI lineage: Eukaryota > Viridiplantae > Streptophyta > Magnoliopsida > Zingiberales > Musaceae > Musa > Musa balbisiana. The sequence goes on from PYDT01000087.1 coordinate 34,005, forward strand.
GGGCTATAGGCTGACGATGTCTGTCTTGCGTACCTAATCTTTGTATAGGGCGGGCGCGTGCTACTCATTACAAATGCATTAAGTTATCCTCTAAGAATAAGCCATACCCATCCAACTAATAACAAGAAACTTCACATAAACATAAGTAAGTACGATGAGAAGCCCATTAATGAAGCGAGGCCTTTCGAAGTGCTGTAAGCTCAGGATGCCTAGAGCCGCACAACGAGTGGTTTCAAACCTAGAAAGGAGGTTGTTAGCCGATAGGAAAGGCCAAGATCCGAACGTCCCCATCCCAAGGAGTATCTGTTCCTCTTCGTTCAAGGCAGGACTTGCACCCAATGTGACAGTGGCGATAGCTAAGGCTGCCTGTGGTCTAGACTAGATAAGACGCTGGACTATCCATTGAGATAAGCTACAACTATCCGACTACCTACAAGGGCTGCAACAAGAACCCAGCCCCAAATCCAAAGTCTATGGCCAGAATGAGAAATGCGGCGGAAGATCCTTCGAAAGCGAGTAGAAAAGAAAGACCCCTATTGCGTCGGGGAAAGCATCCAGAGAACTAGGGGCGTTGCGAAAGACAGAAGAATAAGAGGCGGATTTAGACAACCAACGTAAGCTACGAGTTTGCACCCCAACCAACAGCAGCGCTAACCTTGCCTTATCTGAACTAACGCACTCAGAAGGTAACATCTGTCTGGCTGCTAAAGGAAGAGCTATAAAAGAAGCTAGCTACCGGTTGTCCGTTTTGAATATGACACTCGTTTGTCTTCCTTTTTCTTCTATTTTTTGATTTTTAGAGATTTGATGCTTTGATCACGATATATCATAGATAACCAAATGACATCAGAATGGAACAAGCCGAAACCAGCCCGGAGGTTGCCCAATGGCGAGTGTTGCGAAGGTTACCTCCCTTTCAGTTCAGGGGCTCATAAGGTGGCAACGGCAATAGTAGTAGTAGCGGTATCAAGTTCTATTGGCTCAATCCACTCTTCCGGTATAAAGTTCTATTGGCTCAATCTACTCTTATAGTAGTCAGCCTTGATGAACCGTCAAAAGAGAGAATACAGAATGCAGAATCAAAGAAAGCGTTTGAAATCTCGGATTGGTTCTCGCGAATCAAGGGCATTTGCTACTATCAAGCGGGCCAGGCCAGTAGCACGCATGCCAAGGATAGCTGTCCGATGAAGAATCAGAAGGAGCTATCACGAAGGGAATGATTGCACTAGTCCCACACCACCGACCTGGGAGGAAATAATATGGGATAAGGATTGCCTGAACCCTTCTAATAGCGTACTTTTTGACCCCTTGGGCAGCAGCTTGCTTTTCAACTATTTCCAATAGGGCGATCCCGTGCCTTCCTGATGAGAAGAGTCAATCTTGTAGTGATATGGGCTGGGGGTACCGAATGCGGGTGACGTAACCTTCCAAATGAAGGAGCTTTCTATTTCTATCGGGATGCGAAGGTTCTCACGGGGCCACCACCCACTACCATTCAAATCAAATTCTCTATGCTCACACGAGCGAGAAGCGGTACCAGAGTCACAATTTGAGACAAGATGTATAGGCATTGGCCATAGATGTGAGTACGGAAATCAGGGTGGATAAACCGGAAGCAATACTACTGCTAGTCCAAAAATGGGAATTTGGATTCCGTTAACTACCTAATGGATTGCCACCGAACAGGCAAAGGACCATGTCATTGAATTGTTGTCAGGTCCTCCCCGCTCTTACAGACCGTGTTCTCGATCCGCTCGAGAACTCCTTCCCTATAAATAGCTCACTACCTCGGTTCGCCGGCGGTGGCACTTGACTGCCTTTTACCCTACCCGGAATACGGAAATGGCCCCTATCTACTTAAGCTCGATCAATAGAGATGATGCCCCTCCCTCTTCGAGCTGCTCCGCCCGGATACCTATTATATAGCTAGATGTTCTGCCTTAATCAGTATCTTACTCATAGATAGAACAGAGCTGTCCTTCTTTCTTATAGTGTAGTACTTTTCTGTGATAGAGGGAGATAGAGATGGGCCCTCAAAGATCGGCCTACGGGCCTAGGGCGGACGGGGACCGTCGAAGAAGTGCCTCGACGCGCCGCAGCCACTACTTCTCCTCCTTTTATGCCATGCAATTATGAACGGAACGGAACTTTCTCGATGCCAACTACACTCATCCTTCACCCCTATACTAGAAAGAAAGACCCCTATTGCGTCGGGGAAAGCATCCAGAGAACTAGGGGCGTTGCGAAAGACAGAAGAATAAGAGGCGGATTTAGACAACCAACGTAAGCTACGAGTTTGCACCCCAACCAACAGCAGCGCTAACCTTGCCTTATCTGAACTAACGCACTCAGAAGGTAACATCTGTCTGGCTGCTAAAGGAAGAGCTATAAAAGAAGCTAGCTACCGGTTGTCCGTTTTGAATATGACACTCGTTTGTCTTCCTTTTTCTTCTATTTTTTGATTTTTAGAGATTTGATGCTTTGATCACGATATATCATAGATAACCAAAATGACATCAGAATGGAACAAGCCGAAACCAGCCCGGAGGTTGCCCAATGGCGAGTGTTGCGAAGGTTACCTCCCTTTCAGTTCAGGGGCTCATAAGGTGGCAACGGCAATAGTAGTAGTAGCGGTATCAAGTTCTATTGGCTCAATCTACTCTTATAGTAGTCAGCCTTGATGAACCGTCAAAAGAGAGAATACAGAATGCAGAATCAAAGAAAGCGTTTGAAATCTCGGATTGGTTCTCGCGAATCAAGGGCATTTGCTACTATCAAGCGGGCCAGGCCAGTAGCACGCATGCCAAGGATAGCTGTCCGATGAAGAATCAGAAGGAGCTATCACGAAGGGAATGATTGCACTAGTCCCACACCACCGACCTGGGAGGAAATAATATGGGATAAGGATTGCCTGAACCCTTCTAATAGCGTACTTTTTGACCCCTTGGGCAGCAGCTTGCTTTTCAACTATTTCCAATAGGGCGATCCCGTGCCTTCCTGATGAGAAGAGTCAATCTTGTAGTGATATGGGCTGGGGTACCGAATGCGGGTGACGTAACCTTCCAAATGAAGGAGCTTTCTATTTCTATCGGGATGCGAAGGTTCTCACGGGGCCACCACCCACTACCATTCAAATCAAATTCTCTATGCTCACACGAGCGAGAAGCGGTACCAGAGTCACAATTTGAGACAAGATGTATAGGCATTGGCCATAGATGTGAGTACGGAAATCAGGGTGGATAAACCGGAAGCAATACTACTGCTAGTCCAAAAATGGGAATTTGGATTCCGTTAACTACCTAATGGATTGCCACCGAACAGGCAAAGGACCATGTCATTGAATTGTTGTCAGGTCCTCCCGCTCTTACAGACCGTGTTCTCGATCCGCTCGAGAACTCCTTCCCTATAAATAGCTCACTACCTCGGTTCGCCGGCGGTGGCACTTGACTGCCTTTTACCCTACCCGGAATACGGAAATGGCCCCTATCTACTTAAGCTCGATCAATAGAGATATACCTACTAAATGGAGCGGATTCTTGAAGCCTATTTCGAGACCATTCGACTCTAAGGGGAGTGACTTTAGGGAATACAATCAAAATCTCGCTCAACAGAATTAGAGTCTCCAGAACCTTACTGAAAAGGCAACACAGGTAGTTGTAGAGCTCCGGATGTCAGCTGGGACTTTCCCTTCCTGTCCAAAAAAACCAAGCCACGAATGAGAGAAAAGCTGTCTCATTCATTCCATTTATTCTGCAGCTTGAGAAAACCAATGCATCAGGGCTATAGGCTGACGATGTCTGTCTTGCGTACCTAATCTTTGTATAGGGCGGGCGCGTGCTACTCATTACAAATGCATTAAGTTATCCTCTAAGAATAAGCCATACCCATCCAACTAATAACAAGAAACTTCACATAAACATAAGTAAGTACGATGAGAAGCCCATTAATGAAGCGAGGCCTTTCGAAGTGCTGTAAGCTCAGGATGCCTAGAGCCGCACAACGAGTGGTTTCAAACCTAGAAAGGAGGTTGTTAGCCGATAGGAAAGGCCAAGATCCGAACGTCCCCATCCCAAGGAGTATCTGTTCCTCTTCGTTCAAGGCAGGACTTGCACCCAATGTGACAGTGGCGATAGCTAAGGCTGCCTGTGGTCTAGACTAGATAAGACGCTGGACTATCCATTGAGATAAGCTACAACTATCCGACTACCTACAAGGGCTGCAACAAGAACCCAGCCCCAAATCCAAAGTCTATGGCCAGAATGAGAAATGCGGCGGAAGATCCTTCGAAAGCGAGTAGAAAAGAAAGACCCCTATTGCGTCGGGGAAAGCATCCAGAGAACTAGGGGCGTTGCGAAAGACAGAAGAATAAGAGGCGGATTTAGACAACCAACGTAAGCTACGAGTTTGCACCCCAACCAACAGCAGCGCTAACCTTGCCTTATCTGAACTAACGCACTCAGAAGGTAACATCTGTCTGGCTGCTAAAGGAAGAGCTATAAAAGAAGCTAGCTACCGGTTGTCCGTTTTGAATATGACACTCGTTTGTCTTCCTTTTTCTTCTATTTTTTGATTTTTAGAGATTTGATGCTTTGATCACGATATATCATAGATAACCAAAATGACATCAGAATGGAACAAGCCGAAACCAGCCCGGAGGTTGCCCAATGGCGAGTGTTGCGAAGGTTACCTCCCTTTCAGTTCAGGGGCTCATAAGGTGGCAACGGCAATAGTAGTAGTAGCGGTATCAAGTTCTATTGGCTCAATCCACTCTTCCGGTATAAAGTTCTATTGGCTCAATCTACTCTTATAGTAGTCAGCCTTGATGAACCGTCAAAAGAGAGAATACAGAATGCAGAATCAAAGAAAGCGTTTGAAATCTCGGATTGGTTCTCGCGAATCAAGGGCATTTGCTACTATCAAGCGGGCCAGGCCAGTAGCACGCATGCCAAGGATAGCTGTCCGATGAAGAATCAGAAGGAGCTATCACGAAGGGAATGATTGCACTAGTCCCACACCACCGACCTGGGAGGAAATAATATGGGATAAGGATTGCCTGAACCCTTCTAATAGCGTACTTTTTGACCCCTTGGGCAGCAGCTTGCTTTTCAACTATTTCCAATAGGGCGATCCCGTGCCTTCCTGATGAGAAGAGTCAATCTTGTAGTGATATGGGCTGGGGTACCGAATGCGGGTGACGTAACCTTCCAAATGAAGGAGCTTTCTATTTCTATCGGGATGCGAAGGTTCTCACGGGGCCACCACCCACTACCATTCAAATCAAATTCTCTATGCTCACACGAGCGAGAAGCGGTACCAGAGTCACAATTTGAGACAAGATGTATAGGCATTGGCCATAGATGTGAGTACGGAAATCAGGGTGGATAAACCGGAAGCAATACTACTGCTAGTCCAAAAATGGGAATTTGGATTCCGTTAACTACCTAATGGATTGCCACCGAACAGGCAAAGGACCATGTCATTGAATTGTTGTCAGGTCCTCCCGCTCTTACAGACCGTGTTCTCGATCCGCTCGAGAACTCCTTCCCTATAAATAGCTCACTACCTCGGTTCGCCGGCGGTGGCACTTGACTGCCTTTTACCCTACCCGGAATACGGAAATGGCCCCTATCTACTTAAGCTCGATCAATAGAGATAGATGCCCCTCCCCTCTTCGAGCTGCTCCGCCCGGATACCTATTATATAGCTAGATGTTCTGCCTTAATCAGGTATCTTTACCTCATAGATAGAACAGAGCTGTCCTTCTTTCTTATAGTGTAGTACTTTTCTGTGATAGAGGGAGATAGAGATGGGCCCTCAAAGATCGGCCTTACGGGCCTAGGGCGGACGGGGACCGTCGAAGAAGTGCCTCGACGCGCCGCAGCCACTACTTCTCCTCCTTTTATGCAATGCAATTATGAACGGAACGGAACTTTCTCGATGCCAACTACACTCATCCTTCCACCCCTATACTAGAAAGAAAGAATAGAATCATGGAATAGTTAAGTGAAACGCTAACGGAGACAAATAAAGGTAAATAAACCAGAATTAAGTACCATCAGTTCTTCCTGCGGACTGCCACTTTCTTAGTGCTTCCTTATACTTTTACTTTACCCCTTTCTGTCCTTATCACAAGCGAGTAGGAAAAGGAAATAGGGGATTCTGTATTGGCTATGTGTTTTAAGAAATTCTATAATATTTTACTAATCGAGCAGTCAATAATGTGGTGACGTGACATCTGACCTTTGCATTCTTTCTCTATCTCGTGTGGTTCGGCACAGAACGACAGAAGCAGTTGGTTGGAGCTCGCAACAGCAGTAGGAATTCTCAGAGTGGGGTGGGGAGTCGCCATCATTAATCTATTTCCGTTATAGGAATTAATCTCTTTCCTAATGGGTCATGTAAGGGAGTCTTGCTTTGTTACAGACCGCTCAGGTGGCAGAGAGTTTTCGAATACTCTCGGGTGATAAGAGGGTTGGGTTCCTCAATAGGGTCCTGATCCTCGCCACTTATGGTTTCAGCAAGGAACTATGTATTTTCGCTGACTTCTTTAGTTGGTAGGACGTTTATTAGGCTGGAAGGTCGAGTAAAGAAAGGGTAGAATGTCAAGATTCGAATCCGGTATTACAGAAATCTCCGGCCTGCTTTCATTTAATAAGCACTTTCGGCCTTGGCTTCTCCAATATGATTCTTACTCCTCTGAAGATAGACAGTGAACCAAGACATGAAGAAGTGCAAAAGAACGAACTTCTCCTTATATTCATCCTTATATTAATGGGAAGCTCTATTTATTTGACTTCTCTTTCTCTTCTACAAGCCATATTTCTTTGATTTCTATTTCTCTTCTACCAATGATCAGTAGATTGCGCACCAACTCACTCTTTACAAGGATAGAGAATCAATCAGTAGAATGAATAAAGGCGACGCCAAGATCATGAAAGGGACATACCATCTTCCCTAGGATGCCTTCTCTTATTCAAGTGATTGATAGTTACAGGACAGGGACAGATCACTCCTAAAGCTTCCTTTCTCATATTCTCTCCTAAAGCTGCCTTTCTCATATTCGTAGATACCCCCAAAAGACACTAACTCCTTCTTCTATCTGGAAGAGCATAGAGAAACATGGAATTGAAAGTCGAAGCAGAAGGCATAGAGTAAATCGGATAAAGATGCTGATATCCAGGAAGAAAAGTACTAAAAAGAATGCTATGCGCAAAAAAGCACTTAAAAGAATGCTATGCGCTCTATTAATGTCACAGAAGAAGTGGTTGATAATAGATATAGATGAAGACAAGACGGCTCCTTATTGTGTAATCTGACCTGCTCTCTTAAGATGGTTCAATGATCCGAGGGAATCCAAGTAAGCTCTCCACGGTTGCAAAGCTGTGTTATCAGGTATCATAGATAGAATAGAGGAAGCGGTGTTGTATCTCGGAACAGTAGAAAGCAAGCAAGTGTATAGTAGATCTCGCCCAGTAGAGCTTTATTATATGGGCCTTCCTTCTATTCTAATTCGAAAGCAGCTCTGGGCACATAAAAAGTGAAGAGTGAGTTGAGGCCCTATACATGTCAAGAGTGAGTTTCGGAGTGGGCCATATGATCGTTTTTTCTTTAAGTTAGATGTAAGCTCTGTTGCCGAAGCCGAAGAAGGAATTGATTTTAGTGCGCTAATGGATAGTGGAATTTCAACTCAATATGAAAGAATGGATACTTCGGTGTTCCTGGAGTCTAGCGTTAGCGAGTTAACCAAGCAATGGAACAAGCAACTGACTTGATACTGTTCCTATAGCCTTACTTCATATATGGTTCCTATAGCCTGAACCGCTCTGTGGGCTAAGCTAAGCATTCTCTATTCTATCTAGAAAACACCCAAAGAAACCCTAAAGAACTGACCCGAACCTTTCCCTAGTACGAGAGGACCGGTAAGCACTATCCTCTGGTGTACCATGCCCACGGGAAACGCTAGGTAGCCAAGTATCATATCTCTTCTTCTACTTACTGGAACTGAATGCTTAGACCAAATAATGGAAAGACAAGCTAAACAAAAGCACCTTACAGACAAGCACTTTACTATATACTTAACAAATATACAGGTTATCTTGTAGGCGGCGTCGGGGAGATATCTTTTTCAAAACAAGGAAGAGAGATGTAGTTTAAGTAAGCAAGTAAGTAATAGGCATGGAGGTTACTATGTTCTATATTAAGTGCACTACTATCTTCCTGAGTTTGTTTACTTGACTTGAATGAAAATGAACAACTACCGATACTATTGGAATGATTGAGTTAGGTACTATACTATACACTATAAGGACGGACAGAGGCCCCGTTAGAGAAGTTAACCGTTATCGTTGTTTCTACTTAGTACTACTTTGGGCACTTGAGCAGGCGCAGTGAGGTGAGGTTCCCCCTTGTGCTTACGCGAGTTACTTCATCATTGGCTTACGGAGTTTTCACTCGTTTTGAAACCAGTTTCGAGAAGGAAGGATAAGTATCAAGTTCCGTATAGAAAAGAAAGGCTGCCGATAGCTTAATTCAGTAATGACAACAAGTGCAAGATAGATGAAACAAGCAGAGGACAGGACGGACTTCCCGCTCCCTTCCCTAACGCACAACGACAGAAGCCAACGAGGATAGGAAAGACAGATGAGACTTAGAACACCGGTAACTCTCTTAGCACCATTGCTCATTTATTAAAGTAGAAGCGAGTCCTGTTTTAGTCAGCTAACGTTGGAGGTTTTCTAATGAGTTTTGGAAGCAAAGCAGTAAGGCAGTTTTCTTAAAGTAGGAGTGAGTTTCGGGGTGGAGTGACTTCATACCTGAGAGGAGTTTCGGACCTTACCTTATTGGAGTTTCAGGGTAGAGTGACTTCTATTACTGGCAAGAATCATAAGATAGGTAGTTTCACACAGGCCTCTCTGTACTTAGTAGTTAATGCTTGACGTATCTCGTTAAGTATCAATCAAGTTGGGATTCCATTCCATAAGTGAGTTCACCGTTCGCCCTATAGCGTTGTTTGTTAGTTGTGCGTTCAAGTCTTAATAGGGCGCGCAGCAGTGAATAAGGCCATTCTCGTCGACGTGGGTGGGATCCCCTTTCTAAATCAATAGTTTCTTCCTGAAGCTCTTGCTTGTGTCACTTCCGTTAGCGCAGATCAATTGAACTGACAAATCAAGGTAATCTCACTGCTTATTAGTGACAAAAGCTCATGTTCGCCGACTATTATAATAACTCGGCTTCTTTCTGAGCGTTCTTCTGTTGCTTTACGGAATTTCCATCTTGAGAGCAAGCACCATAACCCTGTATAGATTTTAGTAAAGACATAGTAACCCTCTCGCCCTGCTTTCCAATGCTTTTTAGTCTCCTTTACAAGCACAAGATCTACTTGCAGAAGCTGATTTGAGTGCAGAAGATGGCTTTTCTCAAGATCCCCCGCGACAATTCATTCCAATAATGCGTTTAGAGCACATGGTAATGGTATAGATATCTCAGTAAAGACATAACTTCCCTTTCTTTGGAATCTGATTTCTTACCCTTGTATAAAAGGAAGTCCGTACCATTAGCTCTGTTTAACCTCTGTTCTAGTGTAGTGCATGAATCTTAATAACATAGATGGCCCTGAGATTAGTTGATTATTTGCGAACTCCCTTTCCACTTCTTTCTACCCGGGGGTGAAGCCACTTTCCTGTTTCGTGTATCGAACCTTGTATAAAGGAAGTCCGTACCATTAGCTCTGTTAACCTCTGTTCTAGTGTAGTGCATGAATCTTAATAACATAGATGGCCCTGAGATTAGTTGATTATTTGCGAACTCCCTTTCCACTTCTTTCTACCCGGGGGTGAAGCCACTTTCCTGTTTCGTGTATCGAATGAACCTAACCGCTAAGTAGGGCACAAATACCATCACTCTTTCGAGCTGAACTGAACTGTCACTGAACTGCTTGCTTAGCGAAACATAACGCCTTGAAGAATTTCTCTATTAACTTCACTGATGTGCATCTCATTTAGGAATTGAAACAACTCCACTCGCCTTAGAGCACTTAGTCTTGACCGAACAACACTTGAATAACCGAACAAAACTTCTACTTTAACAAAAGAATCTATATCTTTCAAATATGGTATAGAACATAGTGTATACACAGCTTCCCTTTCTTCTTCAATAGGATAAGGAACAGGGCGCGAACGAACGGAGAATGGCCAGATTTCCCCCTTCATAGCTTTCTTCTTTTTATTGTGATCCAAGCATGAAATAAGTGGGTTGCTTTATTCAGTTCGCTTCGCCACTAAGGCTTACTCTCGGGGTGCATTATAGAGCTTACTTTACTGAGTTGCATTAGATCGGACTTTCCTCCAAAGCTAACTAGCACACTTTTTTCTTTCGAAACGGCGTAAGCACCTTCTCTTTATTTGAAACCGGATATCTGACTTAATTCCTTACGACTTACTCGCTCAAAGCCAAAAAACAGACTCAATGGAGTTTAGGCCCGTGCTCCTAAAGGTCCGTTCTATTAAGCAGAGTGCTCGCTCTCCTATTAGAGTCAGTAAGAACACCACCGCTTTGCTTGTTTGTTGCGCTAACGGAAATGAAAGGCTAACGGAGTTACACAAGCGACTACTGCTTATTGAATAGTCTGGGTTCGGGAAAGGAATAGGTGTAGTTTCTAGTTTCTTACAAAATCCAATATATGTGGATAGCTATATGAAATTCAAAGAGGAGATTAAGGAGTTAGGTGACTTTCTGACTTATATTTCTATTTGAACTGAAACTATGGAACTGTCTACTAACATGATGGAATCTCTTTCTTCTATTTGACTTGACTTGACTTATTCTTCTATTTGACTTGACTTATTATAGAATCTCTTTATTATATGCAATTCCCCACGTAACGGGATGGGTGCTCTCTATCTCTTCAAGGGTTTAGTCATCGTTCGAGTTTGTCTTGAATGAGCTCCTCTAGACCAATCCTTCCTAATTCACATCTTTGTTGCAAAATGTCTTTTTTTCAGAATTGGAATAAGGACTGTGAGTGATTCAGACACTGCATCTCTTTCGTTTCTCAAGGGTTCATTTCTATCAATACTATCTTTCTTTTGAGAATCCGTAGTTCTTATGCTATCAAAAAAGTCCATATCTCTATCTAACTACGGGTTTGGGGTGTGGCCCGGTATAAATAGGGATTAACTAAGCCTGACTCTCCAATTGATATGATTATGATTGGTTCGTACATTGATTTCATAACGATAATGGTGAAAGTAAATTCTGGGATTAAAAACGACAATAGTAACAAAGAACGGAAAGATTGGTATCCAAGGGTGGGTTTCTAAAAGACACTCCATATTTGCTACTAGCATTGAGGAAGAGATTGTACGGCAGATAATCAATAATGAGATATTCTATGATACTACCACCGTAGTGTCTACTGACTCTGTCTGGAATTCTATTGGATAGGCGGATTTGAAATCCCTTTATAAGTAGTGGAAAGGACGGAAGGTACTTTTTTGATCCAGACTAACGAGAGTCTCTGAGTACTCAAACATGCAATCAGGATAGTAGGTCGGGGGGCTCTTATTGAATAAAGAGTGAAAGTGAAATAAAGTTGAAGAAACTAAAACATGTCTTTGCCCGTGTAGGACTTAGGGGGATTACCAAAAAAGAAGGAATTTCCGTAATAATGGTGATGGTGTCTCCCCATTCTTTCACAAATCAAACAGTAAGTAAGGCTTAGATCAAATAGGAAATAGGGGTATCTGTCTGATGTATAGTTAGAAAGATTGATGGTACATTTTTCTGTATTTTGCTTATGAGAAAAAAGGGTAACAAACAATAGGTCTTAGTATTCCTACATGTTCCATTGGGATAGGAGTATTCCTTTGCTATAGAATTTTCCGATAAATAAAAGGTGTATTTATAGTACTTGTGCTTAATGCTTCCCGATTCTACCATCAAATCCTTATGACAAAAAGGTGTATTTATAGTACTTGTGCTTAATGCTTCCCGATTCTACCATCAAATCCTTATGACAAAAAGGTGTATTTATAGTACTTGTGCTTAATGCTTCCCGATTCTACCATCAAATCCTTATGACAAAAAGGTGTATTTATAGTACTTGTGCTTAATGCTTCCCGATTCTACCATCAAATCCTTATGACAAAAAGGTGTATTTATAGTACTTGTGCTTAATGCTTCCCGATTCTACCATCAAATCCTTATGACAAAAAGGTGTATTTATAGTACTTGTGCTTAATGCTTCCCGATTCTACCATCAAATCCTTATGACAAAAAGGTGTATTTATAGTACTTGTGCTTAATGCTTCCCGATTCTACCATCAAATCCTTATGACAAAAAGGTGTATTTATAGTACTTGTGCTTAATGCTTCCCGATTCTACCATCAAATCCTTATGACAAAAAGGTGTATTTATAGTACTTGTGCTTAATGCTTCCCGATTCTACCATCAAATCCTTATGACAAAAAGGTGTATTTATAGTACTTGTGCTTAATGCTTCCCGATTCTACCATCAAATCCTTATGACAAAAAGGTGTATTTATAGTACTTGTGCTTAATGCTTCCCGATTCTACCATCAAATCCTTATGACAAAAAGGTGTATTTATAGTACTTGTGCTTAATGCTTCCCGATTCTACCATCAAATCCTTATGACAAAAAGGTGTATTTATAGTACTTGTGCTTAATGCTTCCCGATTCTACCATCAAATCCTTATGACAAAAAGGTGTATTTATAGTACTTGTGCTTAATGCTTCCCGATTCTACCATCAAATCCTTATGACAAAAAGGTGTATTTATAGTACTTGTGCTTAATGCTTCCCGATTCTACCATCAAATCCTTATGACAAAAAGGTGTATTTATAGTACTTGTGCTTAATGCTTCCCGATTCTACCATTAGGTGTATTTATAGTACTTGTGCTTATGCTTCCCGATTCTACCATCAAATCCTTATGACAAAAAGGTGTATTTATAGTACTTGTGCTTAATGCTTCCCGATTCTACCATCAAATCCTTAGAATATAGTATAGAGTAGATTCATTGGATTGGTTCATCAATAGCCTTGGAGTTATAATAAAACTTTGACTCTGCGCTGCTCTAGTTCTCGTAACAAACAAGCTTAGTAGAATCCAGTATAGCGTTAGGAGCCTCAACGGTCATGACTTGACTTGACTTATTCTTCTATTTGACTTGACTTATTATAGAATCTCTTTATTATATGCAATTCCCCACGTAACGGGATGGGTGCTCTCTATCTCTTCAAGGGTTTAGTCATCGTTCGAGTTTGTCTTGAATGAGCTCCTCTAGACCAATCCTTCCTAATTCACATCTTTGTTGCAAAATGTCTTTTTTTCAGAATTGGAATAAGGACTGTGAGTGATTCAGACACTGCATCTCTTTCGTTTCTCAAGGGTTCATTTCTATCAATACTATCTTTCTTTTGAGAATCCGTAGTTCTTATGCTATCAAAAAAGTCCATATCTCTATCTAACTACGGGTTTGGGGTGTGGCCCGGTATAAATAGGGATTAACTAAGCCTGACTCTCCAATTGATATGATTATGATTGGTTCGTACATTGATTTCATAACGATAATGGTGAAAGTAAATTCTGGGATTAAAAACGACAATAGTAACAAAGAACGGAAAGATTGGTATCCAAGGGTGGGTTTCTAAAAGACACTCCATATTTGCTACTAGCATTGAGGAAGAGATTGTACGGCAGATAATCAATAATGAGATATTCTATGATACTACCACCGTAGTGTCTACTGACTCTGTCTGGAATTCTATTGGATAGGCGGATTTGAAATCCCTTTATAAGTAGTGGAAAGGACGGAAGGTACTTTTTTGATCCAGACTAACGAGAGTCTCTGAGTACTCAAACATGCAATCAGGATAGTAGGTCGGGGGGCTCTTATTGAATAAAGAGTGAAAGTGAAATAAAGTTGAAGAAACTAAAACATGTCTTTGCCCGTGTAGGACTTAGGGGGATTACCAAAAAAGAAGGAATTTCCGTAATAATGGTGATGGTGTCTCCCCATTCTTTCACAAATCAAACAGTAAGTAAGGCTTAGATCAAATAGGAAATAGGGGTATCTGTCTGATGTATAGTTAGAAAGATTGATGGTACATTTTTCTGTATTTTGCTTATGAGAAAAAAGGGTAACAAACAATAGGTCTTAGTATTCCTACATGTTCCATTGGGATAGGAGTATTCCTTTGCTATAGAATTTTCCGATAAATAAAAGGTGTATTTATAGTACTTGTGCTTAATGCTTCCCGATTCTACCATCAAATCCTTATGACAAAAAGGTGTATTTATAGTACTTGTGCTTAATGCTTCCCGATTCTACCATCAAATCCTTAGAATATAGTATAGAGTAGATTCATTGGATTGGTTCATCAATAGCCTTGGAGTTATAATAAAACTTTGACTCTGCGCTGCTCTAGTTCTCGTAACAAACAAGCTTAGTAGAATCCAGTATAGCGTTAGGAGCCTCAACGGTCAACAAGCAAACGGATTGATTCTTGTTTCTTTCTTCCACGTTACTGGCTACGAAACCTCCGACTGCTATCGCTGTTCGAGGTCAAGGTTATCAAGGAACAGGGCGCAAGAAGTCCTTACTTAAGGTCTAGGCCGAGCAAGCCCCACAAGTTCTGTTGATTCAAAAGGTGTAGTTGAGATGATTCCGGGGTGCTCTTAACCAAGTTCCGTTTCATACACTCCAAATTCATTTATTTAAACGGGAAGATAAGTAGATAGGGAAAACAAACCCCGAAAGGTTCACAACAAATGCATTATTGCCTGAATAGAAGGAAGGACTTGATAACCGGTTGTACAGAAACCAACTAATAGAAAATAAAGGTAGTGGTGTTCATTCTGTTACTACAATACAAGTCCCGTGTTTATGGCGTCAGGTGTTGTCAGTAGTATAACCCATGTGCTAAGGGAGTAGTATAACCTCTGCACGAAATCGGAGTATAGGTCAAGTAGATGTATTCCACTCTATGCATTCAGACTTTGTCCTGTGCACGGAAATAATTGGCGCTAAAGGGAAGCTCTTCATCTGGTGCTGGTATTAATACAAGAATATGGCTACTTGGATTGATCGTGGAGAATGTAACTTCTGGAGTATGGTAATTACTAGCAAGTAGGAAGGCCTGCGTCCACGGCTAAGACAAAAAATGGGTATGGATAACGAGAATCTCACTGCTTTGGGGGTCTCTACAAGTCTCTCGGATATGCTACACCAGATCGTAATTAGGGCATGGGTCCGGAAGAGCCGACATCGAGGTGCCTTCCCGTCCATGTCAATTCTTGGGCAAGATCAGTTATCCCTAGAGTGACCTTTCTCCGTTAAGCGATGGCCCTTCCCCTCGGCACCGTCAGATCACTAAGGCCTACTTTCTTTCGTCCCTGCTCTGCTCTGAGAGTTGCAGTCAAGCGCCCTTCTTACTTAGCACTCGAGGTAGAATAAAAAAGTCAATAAACTCCGCTCGCACCTTTACTGTAAAAAGAGACAGGCTTTAAGTCATAAGTTCCTTCCTTCTTTAAGTAATAAGTGAGAATATGCTAAGTGTTTTTCATATCTTTGACTTCATGAGCACAGTAAACTAATAAGATTCAACAAGCAGCAAACAAGTGGAACTCGCGTACCGAGAATCATTGGTGAATCATCAGAAGCAAGGGAACTAGCACCAAACCTGTCTTTTCAACAAGCAAGGGAATTGCAGACTCCGTTATATGCGCATATTCCTTTAGTTCATCGTTGTCTTGTGTTTACGGGGTGCTTCGTTAGGTCAAATTCGATTGATTAAGTAACCCAACAGTCCACTCTCTTCTTTAATAACAACTAGAATATCGGCACAGTGAAGAAGCGTACCCTGGAATCTGGCTGGCAGAGGAAGAGTGTTGTAGCGTTGCTGTGAGGTCGGGGTGCTAAGGCTTACTTTCTTAGTGGGCTTGTTTCCTTGTTTGTTTCATTTAGTTGCAAAAGAATATCATGTGTGAGCGCAAGAGCAAGAATAGAAGATGGTGCATAACAGATAGAAGTGTGGAATCTAATAGAACTCCAATGCTTGAAAGGTTGAGTTCGGTTGACAGGAAAGCCGAGTTCGGCAAGAGGGAAGCTGATTCCTATTGAGAAGAAGCATCCAGCTCCGAAAGCTCACATTAAATTGGCACTTTCTTTGGCTTCTTGAAGGTAGAGTTCTGTTCCTGGAGATCTTAGTCTACGAGAGAGGCAATCAATCCGTGTTGCGGTAAGCAGAGCTGGTGTTGCGATAAGTGATTCAGTGTAAAAGTCAAAGTATCCATTCAAAGTCGACGAAGACAGAGGGACATCCCTTTGAAAAACGAGTATCAGAGCGGTCTAACTACGTTGCTTGGCTGTTGCTTGGCCCATGAAATGAATGAGACCCTATTTATTCTATGCTATGAGACCATCTTTGGCAACGGGCACTAAGCAGTGTATTTCAAAGGACTAAGGCATATCTTATTTAAGCATATATGATTAGCAGTGAAACATAACAGCCATTGGGATGGTGACAGGACCTTATAGGCTTTCTTCCCCTAGGTCTAACTAGATCCAATATCTTCTCTCTTTCTTTTCTTACTTGATTGAATGGTTTTTTCTTTGCTATCGGAAAAAAGGGTTTCAGCTAGACAATGAGTTTTTGTAATCCTGTGATCAAGTCTGTGAGAAAGCCTGAGTCTTGAAAGCCTGTTGCTTGCCAGACCCTTGCCTATAAGAAAGAAGTAGTTTCTGACTTTGGCGAAATCATGGTCACTCCAGGTCGAGGGTAAGCCCATGATCTAGTGCCTCTGATTATTGATCCATTGAGCAAGCCTCTTCTTGTCTTTAGAAAGTAGTCCATTTGCTCTTTGTTGAAAAGGCGCTGTCCATCCCGTACCGGTAGAGGTGCCTTCCACACCCCGGCGTACCTTTGAAGGATTCGTTTCTATTGAAATTCCTTCTTCGCTGCTATTCCATTGGAATGGGAGGGAGTTTCATACGAGCCGAAAAATCCGGTGCTTTCCTTTTCCATTGGAGCGAGTTCAAGTGCTGAAGTTTAGGGTAAGCCACCAAGTTAGAAAGTTTGCTAGAGATTGAGTATAGAGCCAGTTATTGAGAGTGCTTTTCTCGTGTCGTGCCCTTCCAGACATTTGGAGTTCAGAGCGGGGAGCTGGTGTAGAAAGAGAAACTGCAATCAACCGGCAACTAGACCAGTCATTCAAAAATAGGGATTGGAAACCGAACCAAGCATCAACCACACCAACTGTCCAATGAGCTTCAAAAAGAAAGCACGCATTCGACATCGGCACAGGCCAGGCTCAAAAGAGAAGGCACCTAATCAAATCTTATTGCGTATACAAAAGGCACCTAATAATATATTATTGCGTATACAAGAATAACGGAGCATACGTTGCTAATGGGCCAGTAAATTCTGAGAATTGTATCAGAGACCGAACAGCGGTATCTTGGCGAGGGGCGCCTCGAGGAGTTAAGACATTACAAGTAAAAGGTATGGGGAGGAATCGGGGAAGCCAGATGACTCGACCTTAGCCCTCGTCCAAACAAAACCTAGCAAACTGACCGAACCACAAAACGTTGCGGTAGAAAGCACAAGAGATGACAGAAAAGTCGAAGGAAAGGAAGGAAGGAGATGTTTCTGACCAATAAAAGCTGGAAAAGTGGAAGGGACGTAGGCGGACTTCAAGATGCTCTATTCCACTCAGCTATTTTTCCTGACATCATATCACTATTCGGTAAATCCATCCCGCTTACCGGCTCAATATATATCTAAATAGATGAGCTTGCCACAACGACCGGATAGGATAGGAGATTGCCCAACCTTCCCCAATATCTATTTCTGAAGCAACTATAACGTAGGGCCAGCCAGCCTGCCCAACAAGTAGACCGGAATAAGTAGCTTCTAGTCCAACTAGCTTGAGCTCCAGCCCATGCCTCCAAATGCAGCAAAGGAGAGCCTTATCCCATTACATTAGATTCATTCTTTATCTACCTAATACTGCTGACCTTGGACATATCGTATCGTCCGAATTCCTTCAATCCTACCCGGCCCGGACAAGGAAGGAATAAAGGCAAGGAAGAGTTTATTTCATGAAATAAAAGCAAGACCTTACCAGCTTTACCTAATAGAGCGGGCAACTCGAAAGCTTCTTTTCTTGCGGAATTTCTTAGTAACTGAATTCGAAAGTGCATCTCTTAATCTTCCCAGCATACCCAAATGAACCGAAAGGGAATTAGCTATTGAACAACATATTCCGGCCGGCCCTCGTAGCTCTCTCTTTCTTTTCTTACTTGATTGAATGGTTTTTTCTTTGCTATCGGAAAAAAGGGTTTCAGCTAGACAATGAGTTTTTGTAATCCTGTGATCAAGTCTGTGAGAAAGCCTGAGTCTTGAAAGCCTGTTGCTTGCCAGACCCTTGCCTATAAGAAAGAAGTAGTTTCTGACTTTGGCGAAATCATGGTCACTCCAGGTCGAGGGTAAGCCCATGATCTAGTGCCTCTGATTATTGATCCATTGAGCAAGCCTCTTCTTGTCTTTAGAAAGTAGTCCATTTGCTCTTTGTTGAAAAGGCGCTGTCCATCCCGTACCGGTAGAGGTGCCTTCCACACCCCGGCGTACCTTTGAAGGATTCGTTTCTATTGAAATTCCTTCTTCGCTGCTATTCCATTGGAATGGGAGGGAGTTTCATACGAGCCGAAAAATCCGGTGCTTTCCTTTTCCATTGGAGCGAGTTCAAGTGCTGAAGTTTAGGGTAAGCCACCAAGTTAGAAAGTTTGCTAGAGATTGAGTATAGAGCCAGTTATTGAGAGTGCTTTTCTCGTGTCGTGCCCTTCCAGACATTTGGAGTTCAGAGCGGGGAGCTGGTGTAGAAAGAGAAACTGCAATCAACCGGCAACTAGACCAGTCATTCAAAAATAGGGATTGGAAACCGAACCAAGCATCAACCACACCAACTGTCCAATGAGCTTCAAAAAGAAAGCACGCATTCGACATCGGCACAGGCCAGGCTCAAAAGAGAAGGCACCTAATCAAATCTTATTGCGTATACAAAAGGCACCTAATAATATATTATTGCGTATACAAAAGGCACCTAATAATATATTATTGCGTATACAAAAGGCACCTAATAATATATTATTGCGTATACAAAAGGCACCTAATAATATATTATTGCGTATACAAAAGGCACCTAATAATATATTATTGCGTATACAAAAGGCACCTAATAATATATTATTGCGTATACAAAAGGCACCTAATAATATATTATTGCGTATACAAAAGGCACCTAATAATATATTATTGCGTATACAAGAATAACGGAGCATACGTTGCTAATGGGCCAGTAAATTCTGAGAATTGTATCAGAGACCGAACAGCGGTATCTTGGCGAGGGGCGCCTCGAGGAGTTAAGACATTACAAGTAAAAGGTATGGGGAGGAATCGGGGAAGCCAGATGACTCGACCTTAGCCCTCGTCCAAACAAAACCTAGCAAACTGACCGAACCACATATGAAGTTAACAAAAGACATAGAACAACATGAAACATAAGAAATCAAGCCATGCATTAAAACACACTACTTTGCGTCGACGGAATACTTATGGAAATCTTATAGAAAGAGTCGACGGACTCTAGATATGATACCTGAGAAGAGTCGATAGATATGATACCTTAGAGTCGATAGATATGATACCTTAGAGTCGATAGATATGATACCTTAGAGTCGATAGATATGATACCTTAGAGTCGATAGATATGATACCTTAGAGTCGATAGATATGATACCTTAGAGTCGATAGATATGATACCTTAGAGTCGATAGATATGATACCTTAGAGTCGATAGATATGATACCTTAGAGTCGATAGATATGATACCTTAGAGTCGATAGATATGATACCTTAGAGTCGATAGATATGATACCTTAGAGTCGATAGATATGATACCTTAGAGTCGATAGATATGATACCTTAGAGTCGATAGATATGATACCTTAGAGTCGATAGATATGATACCTTAGAGTCGATAGATATGATACCTTAGAGTCGATAGATATGATACCTTAGAGTCGATAGATATGATACCTTAGAGTCGATAGATATGATACCTTAGAGTCGATAGATATGATACCTTAGAGTCGATAGATATGATACCTTAGAGTCGATAGATATGATACCTTAGAGTCGATAGATATGATACCTTAGAGTCGATAGATATGATACCTTAGAGTCGATAGATATGATACCTTAGAGTCGATAGATATGATACCTTAGAGTCGATAGATATGATACCTTAGAGTCGATAGATATGATACCTTAGAGTCGATAGATATGATACCTTAGAGTCGATAGATATGATACCTTAGAGTCGATAGATATGATACCTTAGAGTCGATAGATATGATACCTTAGAGTCGATAGATATGATACCTTAGAGTCGATAGATATGATACCTTAGAGTCGATAGATATGATACCTTAGAGTCGATAGATATGATACCTTAGAGTCGATAGATATGATACCTTAGAGTCGATAGATATGATACCTTAGAGTCGATAGATATGATACCTTAGAGTCGATAGATATGATACCTTAGAGTCGATAGATATGATACCTTAGAGTCGATAGATATGATACCTTAGAGTCGATAGATATGATACCTTAGAGTCGATAGATATGATACCTTAGAGTCGATAGATATGATACCTTAGAGTCGATAGATATGATACCTTAGAGTCGATAGATATGATACCTTAGAGTCGATAGATATGATACCTTAGAGTCGATAGATATGATACCTTAGAGTCGATAGATATGATACCTTAGAGTCGATAGATATGATACCTTAGAGTCGATAGATATGATACCTTAGAGTCGATAGATATGATACCTTAGAGTCGATAGATATGATACCTTAGAGTCGATAGATATGATACCTTAGAGTCGATAGATATGATACCTTAGAGTCGATAGATATGATACCTTAGAGTCGATAGATATGATACCTTAGAGTCGATAGATATGATACCTTAGAGTCGATAGATATGATACCTTAGAGTCGATAGATATGATACCTTAGAGTCGATAGATATGATACCTTAGAGTCGATAGATATGATACCTTAGAGTCGATAGATATGATACCTTAGAGTCGATAGATATGATACCTTAGAGTCGATAGATATGATACCTTAGAGTCGATAGATATGATACCTTAGAGTCGATAGATATGATACCTTAGAGTCGATAGATATGATACCTTAGAGTCGATAGATATGATACCTTAGAGTCGATAGATATGATACCTTAGAGTCGATAGATATGATACCTTAGAGTCGATAGATATGATACCTTAGAGTCGATAGATATGATACCTTAGAGTCGATAGATATGATACCTTAGAGTCGATAGATATGATACCTGGAGATCTAGTCTACGACAGAGGCATCAATCCGGTGTTGCGGTCAGCAGAGCTGGTGTTGCGATAAGTGATTCAGTGTAAAAGTCAAAGTATCCATTCAAAGTCGACGAAGACAGAGGGACATCCCTTTGAAAAACGAGTATCAGAGCGGTCTAACTACGTTGCTTGGCTGTTGCTTGGCCCATGAAATGAATGAGACCCTATTTATTCTATGCTATGAGACCATCTTTGGCAACGGGCACTAAGCAGTGTATTTCAAAGGACTAAGGCATATCTTATTTAAGCATATATGATTAGCAGTGAAACATAACAGCCATTGGGATGGTGACAGGACCTTATAGGCTTTCTTCCCCTAGGTCTAACTAGATCCAATATCTTCTCTCTTTCTTTTCTTACTTGATTGAATGGTTTTTTCTTTGCTATCGGAAAAAAGGGTTTCAGCTAGACAATGAGTTTTTGTAATCCTGTGATCAAGTCTGTGAGAAAGCCTGAGTCTTGAAAGCCTGTTGCTTGCCAGACCCTTGCCTATAAGAAAGAAGTAGTTTCTGACTTTGGCGAAATCATGGTCACTCCAGGTCGAGGGTAAGCCCATGATCTAGTGCCTCTGATTATTGATCCATTGAGCAAGCCTCTTCTTGTCTTTAGAAAGTAGTCCATTTGCTCTTTGTTGAAAAGGCGCTGTCCATCCCGTACCGGTAGAGGTGCCTTCCACACCCCGGCGTACCTTTGAAGGATTCGTTTCTATTGAAATTCCTTCTTCGCTGCTATTCCATTGGAATGGGAGGGAGTTTCATACGAGCCGAAAAATCCGGTGCTTTCCTTTTCCATTGGAGCGAGTTCAAGTGCTGAAGTTTAGGGTAAGCCACCAAGTTAGAAAGTTTGCTAGAGATTGAGTATAGAGCCAGTTATTGAGAGTGCTTTTCTCGTGTCGTGCCCTTCCAGACATTTGGAGTTCAGAGCGGGGAGCTGGTGTAGAAAGAGAAACTGCAATCAACCGGCAACTAGACCAGTCATTCAAAAATAGGGATTGGAAACCGAACCAAGCATCAACCACACCAACTGTCCAATGAGCTTCAAAAAGAAAGCACGCATTCGACATCGGCACAGGCCAGGCTCAAAAGAGAAGGCACCTAATCAAATCTTATTGCGTATACAAAAGGCACCTAATAATATATTATTGCGTATACAAGAATAACGGAGCATACGTTGCTAATGGGCCAGTAAATTCTGAGAATTGTATCAGAGACCGAACAGCGGTATCTTGGCGAGGGGCGCCTCGAGGAGTTAAGACATTACAAGTAAAAGGTATGGGGAGGAATCGGGGAAGCCAGATGACTCGACCTTAGCCCTCGTCCAAACAAAACCTAGCAAACTGACCGAACCACAAAACGTTGCGGTAGAAAGCACAAGAGATGACAGAAAAGTCGAAGGAAAGGAAGGAAGGAGATGTTTCTGACCAATAAAAGCTGGAAAAGTGGAAGGGACGTAGGCGGACTTCAAGATGCTCTATTCCACTCAGCTATTTTTCCTGACATCATATCACTATTCGGTAAATCCATCCCGCTTACCGGCTCAATATATATCTAAATAGATGAGCTTGCCACAACGACCGGATAGGATAGGAGATTGCCCAACCTTCCCCAATATCTATTTCTGAAGCAACTATAACGTAGGGCCAGCCAGCCTGCCCAACAAGTAGACCGGAATAAGTAGCTTCTAGTCCAACTAGCTTGAGCTCCAGCCCATGCCTCCAAATGCAGCAAAGGAGAGCCTTATCCCATTACATTAGATTCATTCTTTATCTACCTAATACTGCTGACCTTGGACATATCGTATCGTCCGAATTCCTTCAATCCTACCCGGCCCGGACAAGGAAGGAATAAAGGCAAGGAAGAGTTTATTTCATGAAATAAAAGCAAGACCTTACCAGCTTTACCTAATAGAGCGGGCAACTCGAAAGCTTCTTTTCTTGCGGAATTTCTTAGTAACTGAATTCGAAAGTGCATCTCTTAATCTTCCCAGCATACCCAAATGAACCGAAAGGGAATTAGCTATTGAACAACATATTCCGGCCGGCCCTCGTAGCTCTCTCTTTCTCTTACGCAATATAGATTATGCCCTTCGTCTCATATATTCTTTTTGATGAATAGAAGGAGATTGTGAATCCGTTTTTTTAGGTTTGGTCAAGTATAGATTTACCTTCTTTTTTATACAGAAGAAGCTGTGATAACTATACGACATTCTGGTTCTAGACCAATAGAATCAAAGAACCAGCTCTTTTTCACGCTACTTCGCTGCTAATTCATTCATCCACATCTGTATCGCCTGCGAATCCTTTTTCCTGCAAAGAGAAACACTTCTAGGCATCAATGCTATAACTCCTGATCCGAGACGATTCCATTGACTAATTATAACAGACTATTTGGGGCATATCGCTCTACTGGACTTCTTCTTCCTAAGATCCTGAGGCTTTACAAGGATGCTCGTTTTTCTACATGGGAGTACATCCAATAGGAAGCTTACACACACATAGACTAGCCACACAACTAAACACAACATGACAAAGTGAACTAACAACATATGAAGTTAACAAAAGACATAGAACAACATGAAACATAAGAAATCAAGCCATGCATTAAAACACACTACTTTGCGTCGACGGAATACTTATGGAAATCTTATAGAAAGAGTCGACGGACTCTAGATATGATACCTGAGAAGAGTCGATAGATATGATACCTTAGAGTCGATAGATCTGATACCAGGCGGAAGGAGGCCTTGAAGGTCTTTCTCGCGCCGGGCTTCTGGGAATATATAGATTCTGTAATTAGTCAATACCCTTAAGTATAGGAAGGTCTCGAGTTATCGCTACGCCCCTAAGTCCTAAGCGTTATCGCTACGCCCCTAAGTCCTAAGCGTTATCGCTACGCCCCTAAGTCCTAAGCAAAGCTAATAAGATCTTTTTTCGATACTTGATAACCAGGTGAAATAGAAAAATGAAATAGAAAGGAGGATCTATCTCTTTTAAAAGTAGGGGAATCGATTCAAGAGGTTTTAAAGAGCAGCTTCATCTAATAGTTCCGTCCTTAAGCTGACATTAAATAAAGAGACGAGAGTAAACCCGGGCCCATTCTTTGTTTCGTGGGCATGCGCTCAAGTTTTCGTATAAGTCGGAGTCGCAGGCACAGGACCCTTACCCCCGGAAGGGGATCTCATACCCTTAGGCCAATGATACTTAATTAGTTTGAGTTGTATGCCTTTCCTGATTACTTGTTTTTCTATACCTTTACAGCTTGGAGGAAGGAGTGGATTCTCTCTCTATTGTATGATAATACCAACCAGAAATATTGTATGATAATACCAAGAAGAAAGGGCAGGTTGCTATGGCCCCAAACCCAAAAGCAAGAAGACAAGGGAAAAGATGAAGTACCCGAGAAGACACATCCGAAGAAAGACCCAAAGAAGCAAAGAAGGCATTTTCTTTGGAAGGGAAGGGATTGTTCTCGACTCGCCCGTTCTTCGCTTTAGCTTTCGGGGTCATACCTATCACTTCTTAACAAAAGGAAAAGTAACGATGCCATATTACTAAAGTCAGGATCTTCTTAAAGCGAAAGGACTGAGCCCAGGAAACTCCTAGCAAAACTAGCGCTTCGCACATTGTGAAATAAGACTATTGCTACGAACCAACAATATCATTGCATAGATAGGGCTTCTGTAGCTGCGACAGCAGGTATTGGATAAAGGAGAATCTCCGTTCTTTTGCCGGCAGTAGGAGGTCTAATGAATACATCAGTATCCACTTCAGACTAAGCCAATCTCAGCTCAGCTCTCAAAACCGACCTTAGGGATTAATCTTTCTTCCGTGTGGTGCCTCCGTCCCAGGAACTTCTATCCCCCATATGGATAATACATATTCCCTGTTGACTCGAGCCCTAAGTCCTAAGCGTTATCGCTACGCCCCTAAGTCCTAAGCGTTATCGCTACGCCCCTAAGTCCTAAGCG
>PYDT01000087.1:59666-115894 GCA_004837865.1 Musa balbisiana
GAAATCATGGTCACTCCAGGTCGAGGGTAAGCCCATGATCTAGTGCCTCTGATTATTGATCCATTGAGCAAGCCTCTTCTTGTCTTTAGAAAGTAGTCCATTTGCTCTTTGTTGAAAAGGCGCTGTCCATCCCGTACCGGTAGAGGTGCCTTCCCGTCCATGTCAATTCTTGGGCAAGATCAGTTATCCCTAGAGTGACCTTTCTCCGTTAAGCGATGGCCCTTCCCCCTCGCACCGTCAGATCACTAAGGCTACTTTCTTTCGTCCCTGCTCTGCTCTGAGAGTTGCAGTCAAGCGCCCTTCTTACTTGCAATCGAGGTAGAATAAAAAAGTCAATAAACTCCGCTCGCACCTTTACTGTAAAAAGAGACAGGCTTTAAGTCATAAGTTCCTTCCTTCTTAAGTAATAAGTGAGAATATGCTAAGTGTTTTTCATATCTTTGACTTCATGAGCACAGTAAACTAATAAGATTCAACAAGCAGCAAACAAGTGGAACTCGCGTACCGAGAATCATTGGTGAATCATCAGAAGCAAGGGAACTAGCACCAAACCTGTCTTTTCAACAAGCAAGGGAATTGCAGACTCCGTTATATGCGCATATTCCTTTAGTTCATCGTTTGTCTTGTGTTTACGGGGTGCTTCGTTAGGTCAAATTCGATTGATTAAGTAACCCAACAGTCCACTCTCTTCTTTAATAACAACTAGAATATCGGCACAGTGAAGAAGCGTACCCTGGAATCTGGCTGGCAGAGGAAGAGTGTTGTAGCGTTGCTGTGAGGTCGGGGTGCTAAGGCTTACTTTCTTAGTGGGCTTGTTTCCTTGTTTGTTTCATTTAGTTGCAAAAGAATATCATGTGTGAGCGCAAGAGCAAGAATAGAAGATGGTGCATAACAGATAGAAGTGTGGAATCTAATAGAACTCCAATGCTTGAAAGGTTGAGTTCGGTTGACAGGAAAGCCGAGTTCGGCAAGAGGGAAGCTGATTCCTATTGAGAAGAAGCATCCAGCTCCGAAAGCTCACATTAAATTGGCACTTTCTTTGGCTTCTTGAAGGTAGAGTTCTGTTCCTGGAGATCTTAGTCTACGAGAGAGGCAATCAATCCGGTTGCGGTAAGCAGAGCTGGTGTTGCGATAAGTGATTCAGTGTAAAAAGTCAAAGTATCCATTCAAAGTCGACGAAGACAGAGGGACATCCCTTTGAAAAACGAGTATCAGAGCGGTCTAACTACGTTGCTTGGCTGTTGCTTGGCCCATGAAATGAATGAGACCCTATTTATTCTATGCTATGAGACCATCTTTGGCAACGGGCACTAAGCAGTGTATTTCAAAGGACTAAGGCATATCTTATTTAAGCATATATGATTAGCAGTGAAAACATAACAGCCATTGGGATGGTGACAGGACCTTATAGGCTTTCTTCCCCTAGGTCTAACTAGATCCAATATCTTCTCTCTTTCTTTTCTTACTTGATTGAATGGTTTTTTCTTTGCTATCGGAAAAAAGGGTTTCAGCTAGACAATGAGTTTTTGTAATCCTGTGATCAAGTCTGTGAGAAAGCCTGAGTCTTGAAAGCCTGTTGCTTGCCAGACCCTTTGCCTATAAGAAAGAAGTAGTTTCTGACTTTGGCGAAATCATGGTCACTCCAGGTCGAGGGTAAGCCCATGATCTAGTGCCTCTGATTATTGATCCATTGAGCAAGCCTCTTCTTGTCTTTAGAAAGTAGTCCATTTGCTCTTTGTTGAAAAGGCGCTGTCCATCCCGTACCGGTAGAGGTGCCTTCCACACCCCGGCGTACCTTTGAAGGATTCGTTTCTATTGAAATTCCTTCTTCGCTGCTATTCCATTGGAATGGGAGGGAGTTTCATACGAGCCGAAAAATCCGGTGCTTTCCTTTTCCATTGGAGCGAGTTCAAGTGCTGAAGTTTAGGGTAAGCCACCAAGTTAGAAAGTTTGCTAGAGATTGAGTATAGAGCCAGTTATTGAGAGTGCTTTTCTCGTGTCGTGCCCTTCCAGACATTTGGAGTTCAGAGCGGGGAGCTGGTGTAGAAAGAGAAACTGCAATCAACCGGCAACTAGACCAGTCATCAAAAATAGGGATTGGAAACCGAACCAAGCATCAACCACACCAACGTCCAATGAGCTTCAAAAAGAAAGCACGCATTCGACATCGGCACAGGCCAGGCTCAAAAGAGAAGGCACCTAATCAAATCTTATTGCGTATACAAAAGGCACCTAATAATATATTATTGCGTATACAAGAATAACGGAGCATACGTTGCTAATGGGCCAGTAAATTCTGAGAATTGTATCAGAGACCGAACAGCGGTATCTTGGCGAGGGGCGCCTCGAGGAGTTAAGACATTACAAGTAAAAGGTATGGGGAGGAATCGGGGAAGCCAGATGACTCGACCTTAGCCCTCGTCCAAACAAAACCTAGCAAACTGACCGAACCACAAAACGTTGCGGTAGAAAGCACAAGAGATGACAGAAAAGTCGAAGGAAAGGAAGGAAGGAGATGTTTCTGACCAATAAAAGCTGGAAAAGTGGAAGGGACGTAGGCGGACTTCAAGATGCTCTATTCCACTCAGCTATTTTTCCTGACATCATATCACTATTCGGTAAATCCATCCCGCTTACCGGCTCAATATATATCTAAATAGATGAGCTTGCCACAACGACCGGATAGGATAGGAGATTGCCCCAACCTTCCCCAATATCTATTTCTGAAGCAACTATAACGTAGGGCCAGCCAGCCTGCCAAACAAGTAGACCGGAATAAGTAGCTTCTAGTCCAACTAGCTTGAGCTCCAGCCCATGCCTCCAAATGCAGCAAAGGAGAGCCTTATCCCATATACATTAGATTCATTCTTTATCTACCTAATACTGCTGACCTTGGACATATCGTATCGTCCGAATTCCTTCAATCTACCCGGCCCGGACAAGGAAGGAATAAAGGCAAGGAAGAGTTTATTTCATGAAATAAAAGCAAGACCTTACCAGCTTTACCTAATAGAGCGGGCAACTCGAAAGCTTCTTTTCTTGCGGAATTTCTTAGTAACTGAATTCGAAAGTGCATCTCTTAATCTTCCCAGCATACCCAAATGAACCGAAAGGGAATTAGCTATTGAACAACATATTCCGGCCGGCCCTCGTAGCTCTCTCTTTCTCTTACGCAATATAGATTATGCCCTTCGTCTCATATATTCTTTTTGATGAATCGAGTTATCGCTACGCCCCTAAGTCCTAAGCGTTATCGCTACGCCCCTAAGTCCTAAGCGTTATCGCTACGCCCCTAAGTCCTAAGCGTTATCGCTACGCCCCTAAGTCCTAAGCGTTATCGCTACGCCCCTAAGTCCTAAGCGTTATCGCTACGCCCCTAAGTCCTAAGCGTTATCGCTACGCCCCTAAGTCCTAAGCGTTATCGCTACGCCCCTAAGTCCTAAGCGTTATCGCTACGCCCCTAAGTCCTAAGCGTTATCGCTACGCCCCTAAGTCCTAAGCGTTATCGCTACGCCCCTAAGTCCTAAGCGTTATCGCTACGCCCCTAAGTCCTAAGCGTTATCGCTACGCCCCTAAGTCCTAAGCGTTATCGCTACGCCCCTAAGTCCTAAGCGTTATCGCTACGCCCCTAAGTCCTAAGCGTTATCGCTACGCCCCTAAGTCCTAAGCGTTATCGCTACGCCCCTAAGTCCTAAGCGTTATCGCTACGCCCCTAAGTCCTAAGCGTTATCGCTACGCCCCTAAGTCCTAAGCGTTATCGCTACGCCCCTAAGTCCTAAGCGTTATCGCTACGCCCCTAAGTCCTAAGCGTTATCGCTACGCCCCTAAGTCCTAAGCGTTATCGCTACGCCCCTAAGTCCTAAGCGTTATCGCTACGCCCCTAAGTCCTAAGCGTTATCGCTACGCCCCTAAGTCCTAAGCGTTATCGCTACGCCCCTAAGTCCTAAGCGTTATCGCTACGCCCCTAAGTCCTAAGCGTTATCGCTACGCCCCTAAGTCCTAAGCGTTATCGCTACGCCCCTAAGTCCTAAGCGTTATCGCTACGCCCCTAAGTCCTAAGCGTTATCGCTACGCCCCTAAGTCCTAAGCGTTATCGCTACGCCCCTAAGTCCTAAGCGTTATCGCTACGCCCCTAAGTCCTAAGCGTTATCGCTACGCCCCTAAGTCCTAAGCGTTATCGCTACGCCCCTAAGTCCTAAGCGTTATCGCTACGCCCCTAAGTCCTAAGCGTTATCGCTACGCCCCTAAGTCCTAAGCGTTATCGCTACGCCCCTAAGTCCTAAGCGTTATCGCTACGCCCCTAAGTCCTAAGCGTTATCGCTACGCCCCTAAGTCCTAAGCGTTATCGCTACGCCCCTAAGTCCTAAGCGTTATCGCTACGCCCCTAAGTCCTAAGCGTTATCGCTACGCCCCTAAGTCCTAAGCGTTATCGCTACGCCCCTAAGTCCTAAGCGTTATCGCTACGCCCCTAAGTCCTAAGCGTTATCGCTACGCCCCTAAGTCCTAAGCGTTATCGCTACGCCCCTAAGTCCTAAGCGTTATCGCTACGCCCCTAAGTCCTAAGCGTTATCGCTACGCCCCTAAGTCCTAAGCGTTATCGCTACGCCCCTAAGTCCTAAGCGTTATCGCTACGCCCCTAAGTCCTAAGCGTTATCGCTACGCCCCTAAGTCCTAAGCGTTATCGCTACGCCCCTAAGTCCTAAGCGTTATCGCTACGCCCCTAAGTCCTAAGCGTTATCGCTACGCCCCTAAGTCCTAAGCGTTATCGCTACGCCCCTAAGTCCTAAGCGTTATCGCTACGCCCCTAAGTCCTAAGCGTTATCGCTACGCCCCTAAGTCCTAAGCGTTATCGCTACGCCCCTAAGTCCTAAGCGTTATCGCTACGCCCCTAAGTCCTAAGCGTTATCGCTACGCCCCTAAGTCCTAAGCGTTATCGCTACGCCCCTAAGTCCTAAGCGTTATCGCTACGCCCCTAAGTCCTAAGCGTTATCGCTACGCCCCTAAGTCCTAAGCGTTATCGCTACGCCCCTAAGTCCTAAGCGTTATCGCTACGCCCCTAAGTCCTAAGCGTTATCGCTACGCCCCTAAGTCCTAAGCGTTATCGCTACGCCCCTAAGTCCTAAGCGTTATCGCTACGCCCCTAAGTCCTAAGCGTTATCGCTACGCCCCTAAGTCCTAAGCGTTATCGCTACGCCCCTAAGTCCTAAGCGTTATCGCTACGCCCCTAAGTCCTAAGCGTTATCGCTACGCCCCTAAGTCCTAAGCGTTATCGCTACGCCCCTAAGTCCTAAGCGTTATCGCTACGCCCCTAAGTCCTAAGCGTTATCGCTACGCCCCTAAGTCCTAAGCGTTATCGCTACGCCCCTAAGTCCTAAGCGTTATCGCTACGCCCCTAAGTCCTAAGCGTTATCGCTACGCCCCTAAGTCCTAAGCGTTATCGCTACGCCCCTAAGTCCTAAGCGTTATCGCTACGCCCCTAAGTCCTAAGCGTTATCGCTACGCCCCTAAGTCCTAAGCGTTATCGCTACGCCCCTAAGTCCTAAGCGTTATCGCTACGCCCCTAAGTCCTAAGCGTTATCGCTACGCCCCTAAGTCCTAAGCGTTATCGCTACGCCCCTAAGTCCTAAGCGTTATCGCTACGCCCCTAAGTCCTAAGCGTTATCGCTACGCCCCTAAGTCCTAAGCGTTATCGCTACGCCCCTAAGTCCTAAGCGTTATCGCTACGCCCCTAAGTCCTAAGCGTTATCGCTACGCCCCTAAGTCCTAAGCGTTATCGCTACGCCCCTAAGTCCTAAGCGTTATCGCTACGCCCCTAAGTCCTAAGCGTTATCGCTACGCCCCTAAGTCCTAAGCGTTATCGCTACGCCCCTAAGTCCTAAGCGTTATCGCTACGCCCCTAAGTCCTAAGCGTTATCGCTACGCCCCTAAGTCCTAAGCGTTATCGCTACGCCCCTAAGTCCTAAGCGTTATCGCTACGCCCCTAAGTCCTAAGCGTTATCGCTACGCCCCTAAGTCCTAAGCGTTATCGCTACGCCCCTAAGTCCTAAGCGTTATCGCTACGCCCCTAAGTCCTAAGCGTTATCGCTACGCCCCTAAGTCCTAAGCGTTATCGCTACGCCCCTAAGTCCTAAGCGTTATCGCTACGCCCCTAAGTCCTAAGCGTTATCGCTACGCCCCTAAGTCCTAAGCGTTATCGCTACGCCCCTAAGTCCTAAGCGTTATCGCTACGCCCCTAAGTCCTAAGCGTTATCGCTACGCCCCTAAGTCCTAAGCGTTATCGCTACGCCCCTAAGTCCTAAGCGTTATCGCTACGCCCCTAAGTCCTAAGCGTTATCGCTACGCCCCTAAGTCCTAAGCGTTATCGCTACGCCCCTAAGTCCTAAGCGTTATCGCTACGCCCCTAAGTCCTAAGCGTTATCGCTACGCCCCTAAGTCCTAAGCGTTATCGCTACGCCCCTAAGTCCTAAGCGTTATCGCTACGCCCCTAAGTCCTAAGCGTTATCGCTACGCCCCTAAGTCCTAAGCGTTATCGCTACGCCCCTAAGTCCTAAGCGTTATCGCTACGCCCCTAAGTCCTAAGCGTTATCGCTACGCCCCTAAGTCCTAAGCGTTATCGCTACGCCCCTAAGTCCTAAGCGTTATCGCTACGCCCCTAAGTCCTAAGCGTTATCGCTACGCCCCTAAGTCCTAAGCGTTATCGCTACGCCCCTAAGTCCTAAGCGTTATCGCTACGCCCCTAAGTCCTAAGCGTTATCGCTACGCCCCTAAGTCCTAAGCGTTATCGCTACGCCCCTAAGTCCTAAGCGTTATCGCTACGCCCCTAAGTCCTAAGCGTTATCGCTACGCCCCTAAGTCCTAAGCGTTATCGCTACGCCCCTAAGTCCTAAGCGTTATCGCTACGCCCCTAAGTCCTAAGCGTTATCGCTACGCCCCTAAGTCCTAAGCGTTATCGCTACGCCCCTAAGTCCTAAGCGTTATCGCTACGCCCCTAAGTCCTAAGCGTTATCGCTACGCCCCTAAGTCCTAAGCGTTATCGCTACGCCCCTAAGTCCTAAGCAAAGCTAATAAGATCTTTTTTCGATACTTGATAACCAGGTGAAATAGAAAAATGAAATAGAAAGGAGGATCTATCTCTTTTAAAAGTAGGGGAATCGATTCAAGAGGTTTTAAAGAGCAGCTTCATCTAATAGTTCCGTCCTTAAGCTGACATTAAATAAAGAGACGAGAGTAAACCCGGGCCCATTCTTTGTTTCGTGGGCATGCGCTCAAGTTTTCGTATAAGTCGGAGTCGCAGGCACAGGACCCTTACCCCCGGAAGGGGATCTCATACCCTTAGGCCAATGATACTTAATTAGTTTGAGTTGTATGCCTTTCCTGATTACTTGTTTTTCTATACCTTTACAGCTTGGAGGAAGGAGTGGATTCTCTCTCTATTGTATGATAATACCAAAATATTGTATGATAATACCAAGAAGAAAGGGCAGGTTGCTATGGCCCCAAACCCAAAAGCAAGAAGACAAGGGAAAAGATGAAGTACCCGAGAAGACACATCCGAAGAAAGACCCAAAGAAGCAAAGAAGGCATTTTCTTTGGAAGGGAAGGGATTGTTCTCGACTCGCCCGTTCTTCGCTTTAGCTTTCGGGGTCATACCTATCACTTCTTAACAAAAGGAAAAGTAACGATGCCATATTACTAAAGTCAGGATCTTCTTAAAGCGAAAGGACTGAGCCCAGGAAACTCCTAGCAAAACTAGCGCTTCGCACATTGTGAAATAAGACTATTGCTACGAACCAACAATATCATTGCATAGATAGGGCTTCTGTAGCTGCGACAGCAGGTATTGGATAAAGGAGAATCTCCGTTCTTTTGCCGGCAGTAGGAGGTCTAATGAATACATCAGTATCCACTTCAGACTAAGCCAATCTCAGCTCAGCTCTCAAAACCGACCTTAGGGATTAATCTTTCTTCCGTGGGTGACTCCTTCCCAGGAACTGCTATTCCATAACCGACTTCTTCTTCATTTGTGTACAAGAGTACTTCCCCTTAAGGAATTGAGGTCCGTAGAACCTAAATAGTATTAATAGGTTCCGACCCCTCCCACATTCACTGTCTCCTGTCACCGCAAAACACTTTCCGTTTGGGCTTCTTAGCTAGTTAAAATATCCCTTCTTTCTTAGAGAGCCCCCGGGGCGTTTATGAACACCTTGAGTCTCTTTCTCTGGAGTATCCTAGGCCTACCTAACCTACGGAATAGGTGCAAAATCCCTTCTAAGCAGTACCGGCCAAAGCCTCAGTCGCAGGACCAGCTCCAATCAATGATGAGAATCCAAATCCACCCATCCAAACCTCCAGCCAGGCCCCTATTCTTATTTCTTTTGTTTAGCTGCGCACCTTACTCCCTAGGCGCCCTATCTTTTAACCTAGCGATTACTCTCTTTCTTTTACGAGATCTGATTGGATTCTTTGAATATCGACCCTTCCTTCCCGGACCCCTTTGGAAGCCTCCTCGGGAAAGGTTATACGAGTCCTAGTAATTCAAAGGTTTGCTCGCTAGCGGTGTGTTTCATTGGCTCCGCGGCTAAGCCCTGGGGCGGGATTAACTTATTTTACAGAAAACAAATAAGAAATGCTTATTTTAATCGAAAGTCTTATGCCGAGGTTATAAATAGAACTGTTCGTAGCGAACGAACTATGGAATTGACTACGCGGCGGGAACATAGCGCTCACATCCAGTCTTTCGGATTCCGGGTGTAGACGAGACAGCTACTTGCTTATGGCAAAATCCGGATCGACAGATTGATTGCACTTTTCGATTCCATTAATGAAAGGCGGGCAAGAGCGGCTACGAGGTGAAATATCTCTATTGCGGGGGTTCCTCGGGGTGCATAGTACTTTTGTTGAAACCTCCAGGTTCGGTGGGTCACAGCCTATTACACTCTATTTAATAAGTATAGGAGAATCTAAAGCTAGCGACCTTAGGGTTAGCTGTCTCTGCTTGGATAGCTTTTGCGGGTAGACTAAGACAATCATCTGGCTAATAAGAAATTGGTACTATCTGGCGAATCATGTTCCTCTTCCTGAGCTGATAGCTCCTTCTTTGAAAGAGGTTGTTTCCCTTTTGTTCTAGCTTTCCGCGTTCTCTTACACTACAGAAAGGCATAGTTTGACTCTTTCTTCCCCGGGGCAGGATCCACCAGAGAGAGTTACCTCCCCACCCGGCCACAAACCTTCTCTTTTTGGGTTTTTTCCTTAGCTGTCCATTCATTCCATTCGCTTTCCATTCTAAGTAGTATCAAAAGTATAAGACGAAGCAAGTGGCTCTTTGATTGCATCCGCTTACTTTATCTTTGATCGTATAGCTGTCCCCGCTGCCCCTTTAGCCTATGTTGTATCAGTCTTGGATAGAGTTCCATTACCCATCTTTCTTTGTTTGAATGAGACGATGTCCTTTCATCTCAAACGGAATGTCATAAGAGTGCACAATTCGGAAATGGAGTATAGAAAGATGACTTTTATGTTCGGATTGAAGTGTGCGTGATAGATCTTTCCCTAAGTGCACTTTTCTCAGAAAAAAGAAAGCGGAATTTCGGGTTAACCTTTTTGAATTACTGGTTTTGGAAGCCTAACTACGAGTATCTTTGAAAGCGCCTATCTGCTTCTCTCGTTGCCGTGTTACTGTATGAGTAGCCAGTCCCCTTTGAGTTATTCTCTTCGGTATCGCCTTCTCTCATCGTTAAAGGCGCCGCAAGGCACTAGACTAGAAGGAGTGTATGTTAGGCACGCTGGGAATACTCTAACTATGCGCGCGCTGGCACTAGCCCTTGGCATGGATGATTCTTTGATTGCCGCCGGAACGTGAAAGAAGAGAACCAGAACAATATCCTTCACACAGTCCGTAAGATCTTATCTGCGCTATTGCCCGATCATTGCTGTACTGGATGAAATTTGTTCTCCGTAGCCACTCTGCCCTGTTAGAACAGTCTGGTTTGTAACAACAGAACCTTAAAGGAAGCCATTCCTAATAGGAAGTTTCTAGCCGTCTTTCTTGAGGAGCGAGAAAAGTCACTAATAGCCCCACTGAGAAAAGTCTAGACGTTATTCTTTCGACCCTTATTTGGAGAGATTAGAGAATCACTGTAAGAGCATTGACATCGAAAAAAGGCCAATTAACCTAGGCTTAGCGTCTTCCACTTCATTTCCGAGTAAGGGCTTAGGTAAGGAATCCTAGCAGCTCAATGGAATTAGGCGCAAGAAGCTTCCGCCGCTTTACCGAGTCATCGCTGGAGTGGAAAGACACTGTGCCTAAAAAGAGATCTGAGCCCAGCCCTATAAGGAAGGAGGATGGCTTCTCTCATCAGTAGGCGAACTTCGCTTTCATGCATCGGGAGAATAGTTGAACCTATTACTAAGCTCTGTGACTAGCTCCATTGTCATCATCTAAGTTATTCTTCATCACTAAACCGCTCGACCATAGGGAAATTAGGAACCCAGGCGGACTTGACTGAAGTGCCTGCCCCCTATTCATCTTCCGAGTCATGCCCGGAATGAGTACTTTGCCCTTGAGATCTATCCAAAGCAAAAGACAGAGGAAAAGAGTGCAGCTGCGAGCTGTCTAACATTACTAATAGAAGCGAAAAACACCTTTTGCAGTTAAGGAAAAGCTTCGAAAAAGCAAGCCGGACTTAGAGAATTGCCTTATGAAGCGCTCTATAAGTTCAATATTGTCTTGCTTTTAAAAGGGCCTTCTTCAGCGCGTCGTCAATCATATCAAAGGAATAGAAGGGAATAGAAAGGAAAGTGTCAAGAGCAGCAATGGCGAAGAGGGGCAGGAAAGTGGGCGAAATCATTTCTATCTATGTAATGGTAATAGTACCCGATTGTTTAAGTACTGGGAAGTGTCTAATAATCAAGTGAATTGTCCAGTAAGAGATGCCCAATGTTATGAATTGGGAATGAATGAGCCTATCATATTTCCATCAATCACAGATGCCCAATGTGACAATGAATTTGTTCTAAGGATTGGGTTTGAAATGAAAATAAGTAAAGGAACGAGCTGTTTTCCTCCTCTTTGATTTCTTTCCACTCAGTCGAGGTTGTCTTAAAGACCTAGCGAAGATATGGAACAAGATAGAGTGTGAGATCCACATATTGGAAAATACTCCTTTCCTTACCGGATTTTAGGCCAGGCGCACATACTGGTTCTCACAGTGGGACCGAACTGGAAATGGTTATGATTCATAAGAAGCTTCAAAACCCATGCACACTTCTGTGCGGCCCGCCATTGCCTAGCTCTATACTCCGCTTTACTTCAGTGCTTTACAGTGACACTGTCTTATTGCATTGCACCAGGCCCGAACCAAGACTCAAGCCTGTAGTCGACCTTTCATATACCGTCATCTTCGTCGCTTCAAAATGTGGCTTCTTTCTTTGGCTTCTCGCTTACTATATCTCAATGGAGATGGATCTAAGGCCGTGTAAAAGTCAGAGAGATTAGACTGCCCACTCGCTTATCTAACAGATATACATGGTTGTTGCATACGAAATAAAGGTATTGGCGCCGAGCTTTGTAAGGGAAAGGAAAGCGTCAGATTGATTGTTTGGCAGTAGGAGTTTACTAGTTGTCCGAGATTACATTTCTTTTTGTTCGCACTATCTCCTGATTTGCACCGGGCTAGAAAACGAACTAAAGTGGTAGATTGATTAGAGACTGATTTCAAAGCTCCACCACCCCAACCTTTAAGGAATCCGTTTTTTGACCTCCCCCGCCCGCTTCATTCGTTTACTCGGATTTTCGATGTTCATTCACAAGGTGTTCAGAGAGATAGGGGTTGCATAGAATAGACATACGAAGCTATTCCAATTGGATAACTTATGGAACTTTCTCCACGTTGGATGAGTTAATACTCTTTGAATACTATGATTACTTCCTTCTTCTTTCCTATGTACTATACCATTAGTCTTGAAGAAGCTTTTCAAATAGGAAACTCAAAAGGACCAACTAAGCCGGTAAGTTTGGACTGTACCTCCAAAGAATGGGATGAGGCTTATGTCTTTATTGCCGCCCCCGCTGCAACAAGAGCAAAAAGGGGGACATGATCAATAGATGAATAGTTTGCCCTGACGACTCTCCATGTCCCATCCTCTGACCTTGCTTGCTCATTAGAAAAACCACTGAACCAAAACCCAACCCTATTGATTGATGCGGGGAGATGAAGGGACTAGACCAGGAGCATACGTAGCTGCATCGAAGGACCAAGTAATAGCCAAATGCCCAGCCCACCCCATGGCTTATGAGGTAGATTCATCTGGTCGGAGGACTCGCCAATCATGTGGGGAGACATTAAGGTTCTTTAAACGTAGGCCGTAGAACGCTATATCACACCAAAGGAGACCTTTTTATTGACCCACCTGCTCCATAAAGAGTTTTTCCACCTGCCTATCCATATAGAGTGCCTTAGAGTGCCTTTCATTGACCCACCTGCTCCATAAAGAGTCCCTTTTCCCGGATAGGCGTCTAACATAGCTATCTCTATTTAGCTGCAATCGCCTAGCGAGTAACCGAAGGAAGGAAAGAAGTGAATGCGGGGGTCGTGGCTAGGTCTTTCTTACTCATACAGCAGATAACCCTAGCTCTCTATTACATATCCGACTCTGGTCACTGGTCACAATGATTACCCCTTTTCCTCCCTTATCACAAACACCTAATCTCTTTCTCTTCCCTCTGTCCTCCGGTGTATAAATACCCTAGAAAGTCATTGCACTCGTGACTTATTCTTGTGAAATAGACATTGATTGCCAAAAACAGAGCCTCATATTGTTGGATACCGAGCGCGATACAGCTCTTGAATTCTTTGTTTGGATACAGCTCATTACTTCTTTTAACATGGAAGAAGAGTATACATAATTTACTTAGACCTCATGGTTTATACCGGCTATCTCTCGTCCACCACTGAACCAAAACCCAACCCTATTGATTGATGCGGGGAGATGAAGGGACTAGACCAGGAGCATACGTAGCTGCATCGAAGGACCAAGTAATAGCCAAATGCCCAGCCCACCCCATGGCTTATGAGGTAGATTCATCTGGTCGGAGGACTCGCCAATCATGTGGGGAGACATTAAGGTTCTTTAACGTAGGCCGTAGAACGCCGTAGAACGCTATATCACACCAAAGGAGACCTTTTTATTGACCCACCTGCTCCATAAAGAGTTTTTCCACCTGCCTATCCATATAGAGTGCCTTTTCATTGACCCACCTGCTCCATAAAGAGTCCCTTTTCCCGGATAGGCGTCTAACATAGCTATCTCTAGTTAGCTGCAATCGCCTAGCGAGTAACCGAAGGAAGGAAAGAAGTGAATGCGGGGGTCGTGGCTAGGTCTTTCTTACTCATACAGCAGATACCCCTAGCTCTCTATTACATATCCGACTCTGGTCACTGGTCACAATGATTACCCCTTTTCCTCCCTTATCACAAACACCTAATCTCTTTCTCTTCCCTCTGTCCTCCGGTGTAATAATACCCGATCTTCTTAGATTCTCTTATCTTTTGATCTTCTTAGATTCTATACGGAAAGCCCCGTTACCTCTTTCAGGATTATGACTAGCAACTCGCACACCTAAAAGAAGAGGCTATTGGCGGAACACTAAACAGCATTGCCTCTGTCTTAATGCAAAACACGTCTACCACGCAGTGAGCAAGCATAAGGGGATTTGATGATCATCTTCTTCTAAAACTATTGGATAAGTGAGAAGCGTCTTCTAAGAAAAACGAAATCATGAAAAGAAAGATATGATAGATGCTTATCAACACACAGATGGAAGGCTGGCAAACTACTGATGTTGTCTACCCCACCTTGTCGTACATCTTTCCTCGGATATCCAAGCTCGCGGGCGGCAAAAGCACTCCCACCTGCGCAGGAGCAAGCCAAGTGAAAAAACCAAAAAAGGAATAGCTGAATGGTACTAGTTCCACACCGGACGCTTACGCTTTCTTATGCCGATTCCCATTCCTAGTGTCATATAAGGGAGAACATCCCATTCCTAGTGTAATATAAGGGAGAACATCCTATTCCTAGTGTAATATAAGGGAGAACATCCCATTCCTAGTGTCATATAAGGGATAACATCCTATTCCTAGTGTAATATAAGGGAGAACAATAATAAGTAAGGAGCTCTCCTAAGCCACGTGGAAAAGATATACCCAAATCCAGATGGGGCCCTCCCAATGCAATTGAGTAGCACGATGCATAAACGGAGAAAGCATCAAAGAGTCAGAAAGTATTCTCTCAATATCAAATCCGTCGGGTAAAGCGCTATTGATTAATGTCTGCTTCTTCAAACATCTGTCAATGACAAAAAAACACACTTCCGGGGGTAATGGTAATGAAAAGATGGAATATGTTCGACAGTCTTAACTCTAAGTCATGTTTACAAAAGTAGTGAAATCAATGCTTCGACAGTCTTAACTCTAGGTAATGTTTACAAAAGTAGTGAAATCAACGCTATAATCCAAATGTTATAGAAAGGATTCTCTCTTGTTTGGAATTGGAATTGTATATCGATTGTGGGAGCAACTGGAATTGTATATCGATTGTGGGAGCAACCAGGCCTATTGCCAGAAAGTCAATCCCTCTGATCGCACGGCTCTCTTACTTACGGGATACATAAGAAGTGGGTGCGAAGCCTTTCAAAGCCCAAACACAAGCTTTCTTCGTGCCCCATATCCTTTGAGCCTTTGTTACAGAAGTAGAAGGATCCCTTGGTTGCTCTCTTGCGCCGAGTAGAGTGGGTCGTAGAAGGATCCCTTGGTTGCTCTCTTGCGCCGAGTAGGTAGTAGCGGATTCGGTAAGGCATAGAACTACAGATTCCCTTGCTCTCTTGTCTTCCTTATTACTATAGAAGGATCAGCGCCCTCATCATAGTAAGGCTGACTCGCGGAAAGGGCCAAGCTTTGTATAGTGTGTTGCAATGAAAGGTAGAGTTCGGTTCAGAAGAGGATTGAGCAATAGGTATAATAGAAGCGGGTAAGTAACCCTCGCGCGTAAATGATTGGTATGCCGCGTAAATGATGGGTATGCCTGCCTCCATTCTCGTTTCTTATATGTATAGCTCGTTCCTTATATGTTGTATAGATATGTCTGCCTCCATTCTCGTTTCTTATATGTATAGCTCGTTCCTTATATGTTGTATAGATATGTCTGCCTCTATTCTCGTGTTTCTTGTATGTATAGATATGCCTGTCTCCATTCTCCTTCTTAAAGGAAGCAATGAGTCAGCAGAACAATCAAGGGAACAAGCAAGGTCGAAAGTTAGCTTATTCTCGGGGTGAAAGAACTCCCTAACGCTTAAAACACAGCGGAGTTTCCAACAAGCAAACGAGCAGTCTTATTCCGATCCTATATAAGGTTTGCTTACACTCCATTCTCTTCTTATTCAGTGGGGTTACGCGTTTCCATGTGATCCAGATGGAAATTATCTTCTTTCGAGTGCAGACGCGGAAATCAATTTCAATATTTTTTCACTGACTTTCACTGACTTTCACTGACTTTCACTGACTTTCACTGACTTTCACTGACTTTCACTGACTTTCACTGACTTTCACTGACTTTCACTGACTTTCACTGACTTTCACTGACTTTCACTGACTTTCACTGACTTTCACTGACTTTCACTGACTTTCACTGACTTTCACTGACTTTCACTGACTTTCACTGACTTTCACTGACTTTCACTGACTTTCACTGACTTTCACTGACTTTCACTGACTTTCACTGACTTTCACTGACTTTCACTGACTTTCACTGACTTTCACTGACTTTCACTGACTTTCACTGACTTTCACTGACTTTCACTGACTTTCACTGACTTTCACTGACTTTCACTGACTTTCACTGACTTTCACTGACTTTCACTGACTTTCACTGACTTTCACTGACTTTCACTGACTTTCACTGACTTTCACTGACTTTCACTGACTTTCACTGACTTTCACTGACTTTCACTGACTTTCACTGACTTTCACTGACTTTCACTGACTTTCACTGACTTTCACTGACTTTCACTGACTTTCACTGACTTTCACTGACTTTCACTGACTTTCACTGACTTTCACTGACTTTCACTGACTTTCACTGACTTTCACTGACTTTCACTGACTTTCACTGACTTTCACTGACTTTCACTGACTTTCACTGACTTTCACTGACTTTCACTGACTTTCACTGACTTTCACTGACTTTCACTGACTTTCACTGACTTTCACTGACTTTCACTGACTTTCACTGACTTTCACTGACTTTCACTGACTTTCACTGACTTTCACTGACTTTCACTGACTTTCACTGACTTTCACTGACTTTCACTGACTTTCACTGACTTTCACTGACTTTCACTGACTTTCACTGACTTTCACTGACTTTCACTGACTTTCACTGACTTTCACTGACTTTCACTGACTTTCACTGACTTTCACTGACTTTCACTGACTTTCACTGACTTTCACTGACTTTCACTGACTTTCACTGATGCTTACAACTTCTGCATAGAATGAGATTTCAATGGAACTGCAACAACTCATTAATTCACTCCTGACGCTTGAACACCCCCTTATATACAAGTTAACAGGACTTGTACAGGCACCACTTGACCGGAGGGGAATAGAGAGATAAGCCTTGAGCGGTCAGACCAATTACGATCGCTAAACATTCCATATTCGAGATGAACTGCTAAAAGAAGGAAGGGCGATAGAGAGAGGTGGAAGGAAGACAGCCTATAATGCCAGAAGGAGAGCTACCAGCACTAATAGCTATAGGACCTATAACTCAATCAAGAACTATATAGCTTGTAAATACTTAGATTGGGCCAATTCATTCATGAAATCCAGATTCGTAAGTCGCTTGCTCATTATGTGGAATCCCCACTTGCATACCCGAAAACAGGACATAGAGTAACTAAGTTCCCGGATCAACTTGCAGAATCGTTTGGCACCTACGCAGCCCTTATCCAGCTAGGAACTTGCAACTTCAAACTCCAACTGGAAGAATCGTTTGGCACACGTAAATGACCCATCGCTGCTGACGCTGCCCTTGCTTTGTCGGGCTGAACTCACTCTCCGGTCTATTGGGCTTACTTTCACACTTTGTTGTTAGTAGTAGTAGCTCCAATGCCTATGCTTTTGTATGCCTTTCCTTCACCTAAACAAGTATTGGAACCTATGAGCAACCAAGCCACTACTACCTTTCTTTCTTAAATGACTAGCAAACAACTCACTGCCGCTACACTCTTTTGAATTATGATTATTACTTCACGACTATATATGCACTAGATATTCTATATGCACTAGATCGTACCAATGAGTTTCAGAAACCAAGAAAGTATAGTAAGGTTCATATAGCCAAGTCAGAATACACAGAAAGGGAAGCCCCACTCAAAGCAAAGATCGGATCCGTGGACCAAGAGTCAATCTCGCACATGGGAATGTAGGGCATTAGTTTCAGTTTCATAGACGGGAAGGCCAGCTTCGATTTCCGTAAGGGAATGCTTAGTTTGTAGTTCAGGAATCAAAGCCAGGTTCGGGAGGCAGTAAAGGAAGTGCTTGTTTCTAGTTCAAGCCTTGTGGATACTAGTTACGTGTTTGTTTGAGTTCGATCCCGAGTTAGTGGTTGTTTGTTGTCTAATATATAGTAATAAGTAGTGGAATTCCAATAGAGCAGAGGAGGGGTTAAGGTCCATTCCTATTAGTATAGGAAACAGACTTAACGAAAGGGTATAGGCAGCCTCTCGTGGGTAGGTCGTAATTCTGGATTCCTTTTCCTATTCTTAGTGAGCGCTGGGTTTCTTCCATATTGTTATATAGTTCACTTAGCCATCGTCAGCTGCCCTTACTATAGTAACTTAGCCCGGTACCTACAGGAGGTTCGATTCTGGATTTACAACAGAGTGATTACTTGAACAACCTATCTCTCCGCTCGGGGCAAACAATTGACTTCACAACCAAATCAACATACAAATAAAATGAGAATAACAACGACCTTTTTTCTACCAAAAACATAATCACTAAATAGGAAAGTAACTAATCTACCTATTCTCTTATGATAATAGTCATAGTGGAGTATTTCTATAAGTCTGCTAGCGGGAAATAAGAAAAGCAAGCCTTAGATGAAGTAGTGACAAGCTAAGTCTAAGAAGCCAGAAAGTAAGTAAGGGATTTTCGTTTTAGAGCTAGGGAAGCAAAGATCAGATCAGTAACTAAAGAGTTAAGGTAAGGGGAAACAGGCCAATAGAAAGGAGAGGCGTAGCCAAATACAGATGTTAGATCCGGAGTGCTAGTTCGAAAGCAAGGCACTTCAGGCTAAAAGCAAGGGAAGCAAGGCTGCTGGTTACATAAGCAAAAGAATGGAACTCAGGGGACTGGACTCAGAATGGCACTTTTCTAAGGAGACTCAGAATTGGACTACAAATAGAGAATCCAAGTGAGTTTGCCGTAGGGGTATAATATAATATAATGGGGTCACCAACCATAGCATAAGCATCGTTTTCATCACTCTGATCTTAACCCCGAGTGGAATCAGTGTTTGTTGGCTACGAGAGAATAAGCTTTATCTGAAGCCTAAGATGGATCGGAAGGAAGGTACTCGTTCTTGCGCTTGTGTCGTCGGCTGACGCTCCTTGTCGTAGGTAGAGAGAAGAAAAGTTCGGTGATTGGACTGGACCACTACTCGGGAGAGCCAAGCATGAAAGTTAAGGTAAGGCTGTAAACACCCCCCGATTTCTCGTTCTTTAACCTATGTTCTATTTCTCGTTCTTTAACCCATGTTCTTAGACTCTTCTTCAAGCTGTGGTGCACTGCACTCCATTCTATTCCTTATAGTCCGGGCAGAAGCAAGGGCGCTAAGCAAGAACAAGTACGTTAAGGGAGCAGCTTTCCTCAAGTCCTATTCCTAGTGCTAACGTTAGCAGCTTTCCTCAAGTCCTATTTCTATGCTATGTACAGTATATTCAATTCCGTATTTGTTTTGTTGACTTCAGGCTCAACTGTCTTTAGAGCGAGGGTAATTATAGAATCAGAGGTATAACTCGCATAAGCCGATCAAGACAAGAAGTCTCCTATATACGAAGTAGAAGCAGTGCAATTCAAGTATACTCGAGAATCAACAGTAACAAGTGCAGAAGTAGTTACAGGTCCAGTAGAATAATAATACATAAGGGAAGTCTCATATAGAAAAAGTGAGTATACAGAGGAGAGACATCTTGGTGTTGGACTCGGGGCTCGAAACAAGTGTGTTAGAGAGGGTCGGTGGAGAGAGGTGATTGAGTTGCTCCTGCGCGGGTTTCGTATACAAGTCCAGGTGCTCAAGAGCTGCAATTACATTCTGACTTTATCATATTAGGGAATGTAAGCAATTCCTATTCACTGATTGATTTAAGAAAACCATTGAACTGAGACACATGGTATAGAATTCATTTAGTAAAGAAAA
The DNA here is from genome assembly GCA_004837865.1 of Musa balbisiana. Taxonomy (NCBI): domain Eukaryota; kingdom Viridiplantae; phylum Streptophyta; class Magnoliopsida; order Zingiberales; family Musaceae; genus Musa; species Musa balbisiana. The sequence continues at coordinate 79,143 of PYDT01000087.1, forward strand.
GAATGGAACTTAATCTAGAGTAGGGAGAATAGAAGTCGAGTAGTGAGAATAGAAGAGCAAGTATAGTTTCGTATTCAAGTCGAGTGAGGGAGGCGCATCCCATACTCCACCAGCTCCAGCATAAGATCTTGATTCTGTTTCTAACAAGCCAGTACTAGAAACCTTGACTAGTTTCTAACTCATACAAACATCGATTTCCCCTAAATTCCATTTGCACATTCCTTTCTTTGCTTTTATAGTCATTGTTTGTCTAGTAGTTACTTGCCTACTTGTCTGCTTGGCGGTATTCAACAGATTCAAAAGATGGGTAAGCTGTGTATTTCTTTCTATCTATACTAGGATATGAAGCATAAGAAAAGTAAGCTGCTTGTTCAGTTTCAAGAGAATCAGCGGGATAAGAAGCTTGGAAAGTGGAGTCTACTACAAGATCAGACTCAGTTGACAGATCTTAAGCCGGGGATGAAAAGGGATCTTCAGCCGAAGCAGACGAAGACGATGAAGCGGGAAGTATAGATTGAGGTTCAGTCATTTGATGATTTTCTCTCTCTTTGACATAGTATAGAAGTCGTTTGTAAACATACTCTGACCTTTGCTTTTGCCGAACTCACTCTTGAAACTGCTTATGCTGACACTGAGTCAAGCGCCAATCAAGCTCCCGTTAGCGCCAAGGAAACAAATACGGAATGGAATCTTGTGAATGGAATTGAGGCACCGCACCCACGCACGGCCAAAGAGCTTATACTTATTAAGATGAAGAGCTTATACTTCTTATTGCTGACATTGCTTACTGCTGGAACAACACTTTCTGAATCACTTGTTGTTGTTGTTGCTCTTGTTGTTGCTCTTACTGTTGCTCTTACTGTATCTCTGGCTCCTCTCCTTAAAGGCATGCTTTGCGGGGTATTGAGTTTTACCTAAACAAGCTACTACTTTTCTACTTCCTACTCTTTCTCCGGATACTGCTTCCAAACCGGATTCTTATTCTATTGCCTCATATCGCTTACCCCCGGTTTCCTAACCTCTTGAAGTGAATTGAATGCTTAGGCGCAAGTCAGATCAGTGGAGCTGCAATTCAAGTTTCCTTTTATCCTATATAAAGAGAAGACAGAATAGAATGAAAAACTCAAGAAAGAGAAGACAGAATAGAATACTCCGGCATCTGTTAGCGAGCCCTTGTATAGAATTGATTTGGTAATTATTGAATCATATAGGTTGTTCGAAGAAAGGATGTGCTTTCTTTGCGCTCTGCCTATCCGTACCTTGGTTGTTATTACCTTTCAAAGCCATTACTAGATTACCAATCTGCCCCATAAAAAGAGAAGAATTGCTAGACAGACCCCTTCTTTCCCATCAAAAGAGAAGAATGGAATTGCTAAGACCCCTAAAAAGAGAGTTGGCAAAGAGAAATAGAGCCTCATTCGATTCCACATAAAATGAGTTGACCCTGGCTTTGATACAGAAGCTTGAGAAGGAGAAGAGTTAGTTGAGTGAGGAACTTAAAGTGGTGTGAGAGTCGCTAGTGGAATTCTTGAGAATGGAATTAGTTTACATAGGGGAGAGATAGTTGCCAGCGGTATTAATTCAGCAAGTGACTGAAATAATTGGTTGCTCGGCAGGAGCTCTTCTGGTCGCAACGAAAAAAGCCGGGTTTCTATGACTTCCGACTTGCCTTGCCTCGTTGCTTGGCCCGTTCGAACAAGCAGCCCTGGGAAACTAGGTGGGGCTTGTGGAGGTGGGACTTAGCTTCAGGTCTATCCCGGAAAGAAAAGCAAATGCACCTTATCCGACATAGACCAACTCTAAGGGAAGGGCATCACATCAGTGGAATCGAAAACGGAATGAGAAGACATACTCGAGAAGAAAGAGAAGCTCATATGCTCATACCAAACAAAGAGAAAACACAATGAAAATAAGAATACTCGGCTCGGCTCCTTTTCATATTGAATTTACTAGTTGGAAATAAGGACTAGAGGGAATAGCCTACATGGAACAGAGCACGGAATCAACTACCAGACCCCCGTAATGCAAATGCACTACTTTACTTCCGGAGCAGTTATAACCTTCAGATGCAAAGCGAAAGCGAATTGGATGATGTGGGTGAGCGACTCCTCTTACTGAGCTACTATAAGAAAGAGAATATTCCACTGATTAATGGTGGCTAAGCCTATTGAGAACAGCTTACTAGAGCCCACTTTCACTTTTTGATCTATTTCCATTGAAGTCCTCTCCAGTTCGGTACTATCCAACTCGGGTCTTCGTGTAAAAGCACACCATCTTGTAACAACACTTGTTTGCCAGCTTTCCGCTTTCGAAAGAAAGGTGTTTCAGGGCTTTTCCCTGTTTGATTTCGATTAGTTAGTAAGTATAAGAAGGCACTCTATAGACCTCTAGACTATCATAGACAGATTCGAATAGGCGCATAGGCGCTTTTGTACTCAAGCGAGAAAGGTGGCTTGGCTTGGCTGGATGACATAGAAGAAGCGCGCGTAAGGTAATCAGTAACCGTTGCTACCCTTGCTCGAGTTTAGGTAATTGTTCAATCATCCACTGCTCTCGTAACCCTTGCTTGGCTCTATCCTGTTAATTATGTCTGATCTGATGGTTAGTTAGCTTAGGATCGGAGGTACGATAAAAAAGGGGAGTTCTAAAGTAAGCAATAAGGTATAGAACAACTTAAGAATATGAACCATATCTATATGAGAAATCAACTATATGATAAAGAAAGATCCAATTCTCTAAGGGCGGGGGAAAAAGGCATTTATTGAACGGGGAAGCTAAGCTAGAAGTACTGAAGTAAAGAATGGAACGAGCCTATGGTACTGAAGTAAAGAATTGAACTGTCGAGTATCAGCCTTAAAGCGCCGGGCAGTGAGAATGCAACTAATTGGACTCAGAATTGCACCAGTAAGTATAAGGCTATTCAGGTGGAAAACGGAAGACTTATATAGCCCAGGGGTGAAGACGAAACTCGGTATGAAACTCCAACAACTAAATAGTAAGTCGCACCAGCCAATCAACTACTACAAAGGCACAGATCCTTAAACACCTCTGCCTGCTACTGAAGGAATAGTGTGTTTTGCAATGAAAGCTGGGTGTTGGTCAAGGGCACGAAACACGAAAGTGGTTGCTTTCCCTTCAGACTTGAAACTCTCCCTCTTGCTCTTTGAACAAAGGCTCATCTACTTGCCTCTCTCTCCCCTTGCCTACCTCTACATTCCTTCCCGCTTCAAAGCCGGTATCTTGGCCTCTATCTAATGCCTATAAGTATTGCTTTCCTCCCTCACAAACTCGTATAGTACCCTACTTGTTCATCATTACAGCAACCCGAACTAGGAGCTAAGCCAGCAATTGTTCTATCTGATTCTACAACCGCTAACTACTAGATTCAATTACGAACTAACGGATCCAACTCGGAACTCTAATACCTTAACCAAAAAAGGGGAATTCCACTACCATATCTAGGACCTGCACTACCTAATATGAGAATCGACCTAGTGCTAACAGGACTTATGCCCCAAGCTAAGACTTACTTGACCACCCTGGAGCTTTGCTTTGTGAGTGAGTTCCGGAATTCCATCGATGAAGTAAGAACACAGCTACCACTAATTAGAATAAAAGACGGAAGTGAGAATACCGCTGCTCTCCCCGAACCCGACACTCCCTTTATCTAATTCCCCCGCTCCTTTGACTTGTTCCTGATATTCCCGTCTCTAGGGCTTACTTCCTAGCTTTTGAGTATACTCTTCCTTGCTTTCATGCTTGAACTACCTATTAGAAGGTTGAAACCAATGTAAACAAGAACTCAATATGGAAAGAGGGCTTGCTCTACTGCTTGAAGGATGGAACACTGCCTAACTAGGCTATAACTCATAGCTTGCGCCGAGATATCAAGACAGAAAACGACGACTAGTAGAACGCATCTACCTTTGGCGAAAGACTCCGTGTTGTGGCTAAGGCAATCACCTAATAGAATAACCTATGTGGCTCAAACCTGTGACTAAGACTAAAACCAGTAAGTCAAAGCCGGAAACTAGCTTACCTAAGCCGGAAACCGGGCAGACTCAGCCTGCTCCCCCGCTGTAAAAGAATTGAACTGTCGAGTATCAGCCTTAAAGCGCCGGGCAGTGAGAATGCAACTAATTGGACTCAGAATTGCACCAGTAAGTATAAGGCTATTCAGGTGGAAAACGGAAGACTTATATAGCCCAGGGGTGAAGACGAAACTCGGTATGAAACTCCAACAACTAAATAGTAAGTCGCACCAGCCAATCAACTACTACAAAGGCACAGATCCTTAAACACCTCTGCCTGCTACTGAAGGAATAGTGTGTTTTGCAATGAAAGCTGGGTGTTGGTCAAGGGCACGAAACACGAAAGTGGTTGCTTTCCCTTCAGACTTGAAACTCTCCCTCTTGCTCTTTGAACAAAGGCTCATCTACTTGCCTCTCTCTCCCCTTGCCTACCTCTACATTCCTTCCCGCTTCAAAGCCGGTATCTTGGCCTCTATCTAATGCCTATAAGTATTGCTTTCCTCCCTCACAAACTCGTATAGTACCCTACTTGTTCATCATTACAGCAACCCGAACTAGGAGCTAAGCCAGCAATTGTTCTATCTGATTCTACAACCGCTAACTACTAGATTCAATTACGAACTAACGGATCCAACTCGGAACTCTAATACCTTAACCAAAAAAGGGGAATTCCACTACCATATCTAGGACCTGCACTACCTAATATGAGAATCGACCTAGTGCTAACAGGACTTATGCCCCAAGCTAAGACTTACTTGACCACCCTGGAGCTTTGCTTTGTGAGTGAGTTCCGGAATTCCATCGATGAAGTAAGAACACAGCTACCACTAATTAGAATAAAAGACGGAAGTGAGAATACCGCTGCTCTCCCCGAACCCGACACTCCCTTTATCTAATTCCCCCGCTCCTTTGACTTGTTCCTGATATTCCCGTCTCTAGGGCTTACTTCCTAGCTTTTGAGTATACTCTTCCTTGCTTTCATGCTTGAACTACCTATTAGAAGGTTGAAACCAATGTAAACAAGAACTCAATATGGAAAGAGGGCTTGCTCTACTGCTTGAAGGATGGAACACTGCCTAACTAGGCTATAACTCATAGCTTGCGCCGAGATATCAAGACAGAAAACGACGACTAGTAGAACGCATCTACCTTTGGCGAAAGACTCCGTGTTGTGGCTAAGGCAATCACCTAATAGAATAACCTATGTGGCTCAAACCTGTGACTAAGACTAAAACCAGTAAGTCAAAGCCGGAAACTAGCTTACCTAAGCCGGAAACCGGGCAGACTCAGCCTGCTCCCCCGCTGTAAAAGAATTGAACTAAGGACTATGAACCAGCAGCTACAGAATTAAACCACTAACAACAAGAATCGAACCACTGACAACCAGGCTATCCGACCCGAGTGAAAGAATGAAACCAGTGCCGGGAGCTCCCTCACCTAAGCCTGAAACCAGCGCATCTAAGCCTCATACCGGTAACAATAAGAATGGAACTACTCACTAACAGACTCAAACCAGTACTACTAGGAATTGCACTCCGGAAGCTAAGCCTGAAACTTGCTTCCCTCAGACCCAAACCGGTAAGACAGAGAATGTAGCTAGTAAGACAGAGACTCGAACCACCAAGCAACTACTAATGACCAAGCCGACCGAGGCGCGGTAGCGAGCGGATAAAGCGGTAGCGAGTTTCAGTCGAAGTCTAATACCACCGAGTGGAAGCCTTAAGCCAGCGAGTCAGCCTACCGGAAGTAAGACAGAGAATCAAACCGACCGGACTCCGCCTGAGCTCACTACCATGAAAGACTAAAACCAGTCAGTGCGGGCCTGATGCTAGGTAGTTAGGGACTGATACTGGTGCCACTCAGGCCGATGCTAGTGCTATGTAGCTACGGTATTGGTACTAAGAATGGAGCTGGTCGGACTCAGAATCAAACTGTAAAGAAAGAGACTCAAACCACTGCTGCTAGGTATCGGTATGTTGCTGGGCAGACTGCTGCTAGGGAGTTGGGGAATAGAGCTACTCCTACTCAGAATGGCACTAGCGGGTAGCAGCCTGAAACCGGTGAGTGAAAGAATGAAACCAGTGAGTGAAAGAATGGAACCATTAAGTATTAGCCTGAGACCAGTAAGAAAGAGACTCAAACCACTAACCGACAGAATGAAACAGTGAAAAGGAAGCCTGAGCTCTGGTACTAGCAGCCTCCGCTCAGCAGCTCTAGCCTTAGAGCAGCCCGACTCAGTCTCAAACCCAGCAGTCGGAGCCTGTCCGAGGGAAGACTAAGACTGAAACTAGTAAATCAAAGAATCAAACTGATCAGTTGAAGCCTTCAACCGGGCAGCTCTAGCCTCAACCCGGTCGGACTCAGGCTTGCTCTCGGGAATCAAAGCCTGGAGCTCAGTGCCCCGAGCCAACAAGCAACGGATAGACAAGCAGACTCGTAGGCAAGTTAGAATGAAACCAGTCAGACTAAGAATTAACCTAAGTAGTAACAGAGACAAGCCACTACTCACTTTGCGTCTAAAAATCCCGGGGCCAAGTAACTCGTTACGCGGCAGGGAGTTCCGCAAAAAATCTTACTTTTGGACCGAGCTATTAAGGGAATTGGCTTCGCTACCAAAAAACCCGGGTTTCGTGAACTTTTTCATGAAATTTACCCAGCTATTAGCGGAAATCGGGTCACTGCCATTTTTCCCGTGTTTTGGTCAAAATCGAAGATCGATCCGGTGGTCTATTAGCTAAAATGACCTGGCTACCTTTTTTCTCGGTAAAACGTGAGTGGGCCGGTTTGAGATCGAGTGTGAGTTTCAGACCGAGTTTCCCTTGTTGAATCCTAAATGTAATCCTATAGAAAGAGAAATCATTCATTTAGTGGAGAAAGCCCTGCATTTAGTAGTGAATGGCATGTTTTCAACAGTTCTTGTTTCTCATCTGAGTGTAGCTATTCCGAAATATGTCTTTAATGAACTAGGCAAGTTAGTCTTAATATTTCTCTGTATTTGCAGGGGCGGGTGCGGAAGTAAGATCCTTAGAAGGATTAGAAGCCGAGCCGATAGGAAGCAGTGCAAGCGGGACAATATGTTTCTCGAGATAAGGCATTCTTTTATTGCACTTGTTTGGGGACTCTCCCTATTGGTAGCTAGGGTTGGAGAAGGCCTAATACATAATTCGGATAGATTCAACTGGAGCAAGCCATTCTCTATGACAACTAAGGTAAAGAACTTGAACTGGGGCAGACCTGCTTGCTATTTCTTATCTAGCTTCTCTTCCACCTCCTCTACCTATTGCTCCCTCTCTTATCACTTCTATGCTACCTCTCACCTAAGAATTAGAGGCGCTGTAGCGAGAGTTTCAACCAATAAGATAGGGAATTGAGATCAGTAATGTAAGTTTGCAACTGAGACTAGAGAGAAAAAGCAAGGGTAGTTCGCTCGGTATCTAAGAGTGAAAGGCAAGATAGTCAGCCTGGGAAACAGTGGATAAGGCCTGGGATACAGTAAAGGAAAGCAATACCGATATGCAGTAAAGTAGGACAAAAGACCAGGAGAGAAACGCTGGGCAACCAACAAAAGGAGGGCCACTCGGTACAATTAGTATACCAGTGAGTTCGTCCCTGTCCTCTCAGCGCCCGTTCTTATACTAATGGGTTAATTCCCTATGCGGGTAACTCCACTCAATTCTTAAAGGAGAGTACATGGCATGGTGGATCAAGAGAGCACCTCGTAGAGTTCAATTAGCAGGGGAATAAGGATTGAGCTAACGAAGGGAAGTATACGCTTGTCTGCTTGTCTGTGTGCCGTTGCTTTGGCCCCAACTCCTGATATCCTGACTTTTGAATTGTATTCTGTATTTACAATAATTGAAAGAAATAGTAATAGGTGGATTTCCTAGTTAGTAGGCTCATTCCCTTTCTTTTGTTTAGGCCTTGTTGGTAAGGGTTGAAGTACTGGAAGCAATAGCTACGGAATACAAGTAAAGAGGGGCAGCCTTACAAGCGGTGTGTTTTAAGTCTAATAGTGAATAGCGGAATTCCCAGTTGTTTGTTTCAGTATGAGGTTGTTTCGATCATAACAACTACCTTTTTTAGACCGTTTGTTTTCCCCGGTTGTTGAGGCTGCCGTCATTCAGTAAGTGCTCGGGTGGTCGGAGGTGGTCCGGAGGTGGTCCGCACGTTGATTGTCGAGTTAAAGCATTGTTTACGCTAGCGGCATTAAAGCATTATTGGCGCTATCCGCATTCCTATATTCCAGTTTCATTCTTCTTGTCCGAATTCATTATCATTAGGCCTACTCACACTCCTCAGATTATATGTTATACTACTTATTTGATTAATCCGTGTGTGCTGGGGAATTCCGTATTAGAGCCTCCAAGAGTTTGGTTCTATGTTCTACTGCTTATTTGTAGTACTCGTATTCTTCTACCTATACCCATTAGTTGACTTCTGACTTATAAGGAGAAATCTTCTACTTTGCCACATCGCACCCAAAGTTCAAAGCAAGGGTCGGGTCGCAAGTAGTCCAGTTTTGGGCTACCCAATTCAATCTTTCCTCCGGAAGCGCATAAGCTAAAGATCTAGAGGACAAGATTGCAGTCAAAGAATTGATTTACTTTTAAGTGAAGTTGGGCTTAAACACCGAGAAGAATGAATGAGAACTCGTAGCTACTGAAATAGGATGATAGGTTGAAAGAAATGCTTTAGTGAATACCACCCGCCTTCCACTGGCCGATCAATAAGAGTAGGCATTCCGCCAGACTCCATGACTCGGGTTAGGTTCATCAGCTCCACTCACTATGCTATTGATATGCTCGAGCCTGATCGCTCATATGAGGATTAGGACTTCTACTTTCCATCGGCCGGGTTTCGTCTTACCCGCTTAATTGCCCGAAACCAACCTTGAAAGGCAGCGTTGGAACTAATTGCCTGTTTCCCAACTCAAGCAAGTTACTCCACCAAGAAAGAAAAGAGAAGGTAGAATCCGTCAAGGGCATTCCCAGCAGCAAGCATTAGCTAGTTATATGCAAATTACAGACAAGAAAGGCATCGGTTCGGGAAAGAATAAAGGAACCGATGTGCTCCATACCTTAATTGCTCTAGTGTGTGAATAACTAAAGAAAATAGTTAGATGGTAGATATCAAGTAGAAGACCCCAAAAACGAAGTCTAAACATCTCTCATGGGTGAACTAATTCCTTAACAATTGGGGAGTCTCTTTTTCTTTGTATGTATTGTCCGGAAATAGGAGGACTCAATTCTGATTCGTTCGACGGAACCATAAGTTCCCATTTTGGTAGCTATGGAAAACTTCTTTCTTTGTTTGCATGTGCTATACCAGTCTTTGTTTTCAGTAGAGCTTTCCTGCTTCCAAGTGCACCTATCCCGTTTTTGATCTTTACTTGTTTATTTACTTATTGGCTTCAATTGCATTATAAGCTATATTAGTTTGATTTAATGATGGATTTGCTATCAAAGAAAACTCTAGCTCATTTGACACTACTCTATTTATGAGTCAAGGAAGAGCTCCGCTAACAAGGTAAACTAGTCATTTCAAACAAAGAAGTCAGGATCCGGCGTCAGGGCTAGAGAATAGAAGTTGGGAGCTAAAGAATGAGTTCCCATATGAATACTTATGAGTAGTTAGCTGAGCCCTATTCCTCTGTTGTTGCCTTAGAAGCATTGGTTTACTCTTTTCCTATTACTAGATGCGCCAGCCTCGGACGATACACTATATTCTAATACGTGAATTAATGAACTTATCCATCTACTAGGGTCAGAGTCATCGTGGGTGCACGAACAACAATACCAATAAAAGCATCATTGTAGGACAACCTTACTTGGTCTTAAGGTAGTTAAGCACATTCTTAAAGTGATATAAAGAATTCTTTCTATATTGTCGAGGATATAAGTCATTCTTTCTATATTGTCGAGTAGGTGAACTCATTCCTTTTTGGTAGCATAAATAATTCTATGGGCGATCAGCAACTCATTCTTTTAGTAACGCCTTGTATGGTGTGCCAGGTGGGTTCTGTTCTCTTGGGCCTCAAGTGGAACAACTCATTCTGTGCTATTGCCTAGGGTTCACTAAATAAAGAAGAAAAGTATGGACAGTTAGAGTAGTTGCCCTATGTTCTCATTCGAATCTGGGCTTATACGTTGCTTGTCTAGTAGTGACCTGGCGAATAAAGGTATGGATAGTTAGCCCTGTAAGTAGTGTTTGTACTCTCTATTTCGGGGTTGGTTCTCTCCGGTGAGAAGTTCCATTCCCTTAAGTGCATACAGCAACTCCATAGTCAATATAGGATATGTGTGTGAGTCACGCAATAACCCCCGAGAAGAAAGGATTCCAGGAAGGAGTTTATACCCGAGCAACTGACAAGCAAGGTTTGAGGTCGAGGGGAGTGAGTTTTCTAGTTCAGATGGTAAGCCTGAGTTCTCGTAATATCTTATTAGAAGTAGTAGTCGGCTTCTTGGTTCCTAGTGTAAGGATGAGTAGCATTGGGGATTTGGATCGAAGTTATTATAACAAGTATTGGTAGCCCGGGTTGCAACCTTGTCGGCAGTGTTGCTCTCACTACAGGAAAGAATCTCATTACCATTGATAAGGATTGATAAGGATGGAACTAACAACTAGGAATCTCAGAAGTGAACTAGAAACGGCCCCATACGAGATTAGAATGAAGCAGCATATAAGTCCCACGGTACTAATAATTTCACTTAACCAGCTGAGTCAAACTAAGAAGTAGGGCCCTAACACCAGATACGAGCTAAGAAGTCAGTCGTCCTCTATTCACTCACAATATCAGAATTGGGCTAATGCCTTTCGTTCTTCAACTACAATCTATAAGAGCCTAGCAGCCCTACGACTTTGACTTTAAGTCCATATCTCTTACTTTTATAACAAAAACTACTAGGATTGATCGCTAGCCTGCTCTTCCGTACTGTTATTCTTTAGCTGCTGGGAACCAACCTTGCTTTAGTGACTGTTAACCCAATGATGTCTCCAGCTTGGGGAAAGAAATCAATCAATACCAATAAGAATGGGACTGATGCCAATAAGAAGCGGAACCCGAAAAGAAAACACATAATTGAGACTGAAAATACATTAAGTTAACTCACCCGCTGTAGCCTGCCCTTCCTCGATGGGAACCTTGCTCTACTGTCTCTTAGGCTCTCAGCACGCTGCTTCAAAACTCACTATATCTTCTCTTGGCCAACCCGAGTCTCCATCTGTCATTTAAAAACTGACCTATATGCCTTGAATTCCGCTTTTGTAGCTTCAAACTGCAACTCCGGAATCCCTATTGCCCTATTGTTTTAGGCTTTGACTTGCCTCTCTTCCATTCTTGCCTGAACTCACTTAAATAAAGAAAGGAAAGGACGCACTCACCCCTTGCTGGCGGAGATGATATCTTCTAGATGAAACAAAAACCCCTTATTTAGAGTCGACAAGCGTATACTACAAAAGCAAGAATCAAAAGTGGGACTAGTAAAGTAAGAATGAACTACTTGGGGAGCGGATTCAAGTAAAACATAGGAATAACACTAGCCAAGCTACTCCAGCAAGCAAGTCCTGTTTCTGTCAACTCTAACTCTCACTTTGGCAGTTGATCATTAAATCCTGAGAATTCCATTAGAACTTTGGGGCACGAGCACTTACGAGCACTTACCGAGCATAGAAACAAATAACTACGCAGCACCAACTGAATCTCTTGGTTGGTGTGGTTATCACTTTTGCACCAGAACTCTGCTCTTTGAAGGGAACTTCCCTTTCTGATTGCGGACCTCGCCTCCACCTTTCAGTTATGAATTCAATTGATGAGCGGGTAATATTCCATAAATGTACAAATACTAGTTCTTTACCGAAAGAATGTACTAACACTGGTTCTTTACCGGCTGTCTTACTCTTGAGTTTGATCCTGACCTTTGCCTCTTCCGCACCTAACTCCCAAGACAACTACTTATTCTGATTCCTATGTGCACCTCCAACTATGTCCTCGTCCTTATTGACTCACCTATAAATATGACTTTACTTGTTTTGAAACTAGTCACTTTGGTCTCCCAGGCTTACGGGCCTCCTTTTAAGTGTGAATCTATGTTATACTACCTTGTTTTAGCTTCTGAGCAACTTCCTACCTTCTCTTCAAACTATTAGAATAAGCCCTTGTTCTGTGCGCCTCTGTTTGTATCAATCCTAGGCCGATACCAATTAACTAAATTCTTATACTTCCTTAGGGCAATTCCTTCTGTTATTGATTTCATTCTCTTAATATGAACACTCGATCTTGATTCTATTAGTGGATGCTCTAGGTCGTATCGGGAGTAAAAGAACGAGAGACAGGACAGGAGTGAGTGTTGAGAGGAATGTAGCTCCCGAGTAGTAGTTACTTGGCTGGTCTTATAGGTCCTGTAGTACACCCCGGGCCAGTATCCTGAATTTTGTATAAGCCAGGGTATGTACTGTACCCCAGTGTTAGAGAATCACATCCCTTATTTAATTTGATATAACTACCTATAGTCTTGTCGGTATCCTGACTTTAGAGCGAATCCACGCCCCTACTGGTTGGTTCTTTTACTTACTTGTTTGACTCTGTAGTTCCAATTGAATCCTTTGCTGACTTCTGAGTTGTTCTCTTTCTTCCCTTGCCTCTCCCTCCACCCACGGTTCAATTCTTAGTCTACTGAGTTCAATTCTTTCATTGAGTAGCTCCATTCTGAGGGCACTGACTTGCTTTCTCATTCTTATACTGCTTAGTTCAATCCCTAGTTGTTCCTTGCATTCCGTAGTCCTTCTTTCTGTTACTTTTGACTCTTAGCCTTGGATAACTTCTCCTTACTTCTTACTCTTAGCCCTAGAAAACTTACCCTTACTTACTTGCTTCAATTCTGACTACAACCAATGTAAGCCTTAGAGCTCGTATAAACACATAGGGTGCCACCGGACAGGTGCCCTTACTTGCTTTGATTCTGACTACAACAACTATACTATACTCTCTATTGGTCCGCCCTGGCTTACTTGAATATAGTAGTTAACTTGTCCACTCTTACGTTCCTTACTTTAGTTCTTTATCTACGGGTCGAGATCTCAAACTTACACAAACTGTTTACATTCTGTAGCTCACCTTGGATTCTTCTACTGTTGTTAGTGCTCTGTAGTTCGCCTCTACTCTCAACCTCTCTCTTTGCTTTCAATCCGATATACCCTATCTCGCAGCCTGCCCACATTACCTTTCTCAGGCTACTGATCCTGCTTTGAATGCTACAACTTCTGATTCGGATCCTTACTTTTACTGTTTGACTTGTACCTGCCGTTCCTTACTCGCCAGTAGTCCAATCTTGAATCAATGACTTAGTTCATGATCGCGCCAGAGAATAAAGCCTTATTGCCCCCGTGCCAGCCAAGCTTACTTCATTAGCTTCTATGAGAAAACACATAGTAATATTGTGACAAAGGAATCATTATTGTAAGTTAACTGAATCAGAAAGCAGAGAAGTAGTGCCAGATACAAATACATAAGGATATGAGATGGGGAAAGTATACCGGATAGAATGCTGGAGAAGAATCCAAATGCCTGGTGGGGTTGGTCCCATTCTCTCGGTGATATTTGGTTGCATTTCAGCCTTGCTTTTGCTTCAGTAGTTGCTTATTGACTATAAGATAAAGTATGTCTGGGCACTAGTATAGGTTGAAATCCGGTCAAGTCAAAATCAAAGACAGTAGCGACAGGCTTGTTTGGTGGGTCCAGATCATCAGTAGTGCTATTTTGATAGCTAGTACAGATAGGCTTATATCCAGGAGAGGCAGAATCGCAGTCGGCTGCTGGGTTTGCAGGTTCAGTATCATCAGTGTTTTGTAGTGTTGTTGGTTTCTCAGCAGTTGTAGGCTTGAAGCACCTTGTTCCAAGTTCAAGTCTCGTTAGTTGTCGTTTGATTCCTGTTCCCCGTGGTTAAAGCCTCAGTTCCGAGTTCCCATCTGTATATTCCCCCTTCGATCCTTGGCAACACCTGTTCCATTCCTTCTTTTATTGGTTTGTATTCCCGGTGAATAAAGGCGTCGTTAGTTTGATTCAATAGGAACTAGTTCGGTCTTAGAGATACCAGCATTCCTACTTAATAGATTGATTGCCCACCCCAGGATAGAAGCCTTGTTCGCAGTAGTTAGAGTGACCATGTAGAAAAAATGCCAGGATCAGTGGAAAAAGTATGAAAAGCACTAGTTGTTGTCCGATCTCGCCCTCTCCAGCCCCCTTCTTATGATTATACCCAAATTATTCTATTCTCTCATTAAATAGACTCTTATTCCATTAATTACTACCTAGGTTCTTCTACTGAGGTTCATAGGCGAGTATGATTCACTTACCTATTAAGAGTATGATTCCCTAACTTATTAAATCCAGTATTAGGAGCTGTAGTCGTTGCATTCTATTAGTTGTAGCTCAATTACATCGACCCTAGTTCCGAGCTATAGTGTTGCTAGGTTAGGCCGTGTTCGGGTCTTGTCTTTTCTGCTAGTTCATTCTCATAAGTCGCAGTCAAAGCCTTATGTCATAGTAGCTTCATTACGATAAGTTGCAGTTCCATTCGATTTTTAAGGAAGAGAGAAGTTGACTCAACACCAGCATAACGGATCTATCGCTCAACAGAAATTTACTTGTCTCCCAGGGTTGGGATTTCCCAGTTATGAGTATAAGTATCATAAGTGCTGTTTTCACTCTTTCTCCTGTTGATCTCATCCTATCAATGGTACAGGTCGATTCTGATAGTTAGTAGGGTTGTTCCCAGTCAGTAGTGAGGTAAGTCCTGTTAGCACTAGCTCCGTTTCAGAAAAGGCATTAGTATCCGTTTGATCTGTAGTGTAGTAGTTACAAGGATAACAGGAGCAAATATAAGGTTTAGTAGCGAATACAAAGATCCGAATCACTATGGAAAGTATACAAATCAGTAGTTCAAGCATGGAAGCAAGGAGCCCTGGACTTATATATTATATACGGGATAGTCGGGTGGGGCTGGGGAATACATATGTTCTACCGGGAGTGGCAGGTACGAGTATTGAATAGAAGTAAGGAGAGGCATGGCTGTAACTAAGCCCCCAAGCAAGGATAGTCAGATCGAAGAAGTCCGCCTAATGGGCAGGAAAGTCATACTTACTCCTGAAAGCAGTAAGAATGAGATCAAGTTCAAGGTCATACTCCAAGTGAGTAGCGGCAGGGACAATACAAGAATAGAGATCAAGGAGTCTAAGTCTGAAAGGTGGGGCTGGGGAATACATATGTTCTACCGGGAGTGGCAGGTACGGTACGAGTATTTGAATAGAAGTAAGGAGAGGCATGGCTGTAACTAAGCCCCCAAGCAAGGATAGTCAGAATAATAGTAGTTCATAAAGTTAGCAAAGGCAGATTGGATCAAGATAGTCAGGATACAGATCGATAGTGAAAGAGTGAAAGCAGAGCGAGCATAGTCATAAAAGCAGAGAATGGAAATGAAACAAGCTAGTAGGAACGAAGCTACCCAACTATACTATATACTTTGTAATAAGAAATAGCATAGGTTATATCTTTGCATAGGTGATATCTTCTTTATTAATAGCATAGGTAGCGCAATGAGTTTCACTTCAAATACGGAGAATAGGGTTGACTCGGGTAGCCCATAGCTTTACTATTAATTAGAATACTGATACTTATAATAGGGATTGGACTGAACGAAACCTATAGTTGTTGCTTTAAGACTCAAGGCGAGGAACACTAGAATAGGAGAAATCAATAGTCTCTATAAAGTAACGAGTAAGGCTTGCTATCGGTGTTCGTATTCCCGGGTTGCTAGTAAAGATCTCATCGATGGTAGTTCCATTCCGTTTATGACTAGTTGCAGCAATCTTGACATAAGGAGTTCTGGATTGAGTCCTGCCCCTAGAGCTACGTCTGCTGGGGCATTAGTTTCAGTTTGCTAGTAGGGAGGACAGGCTTGTCAGTCGCAGTTGGAATCCCAGTTTCTGACTTTAGAGTTGCATTCCGGGTTAGTGGTGAAATAGACTATAGGTTTGACAGGGGCAGTACCATACTACTTAGTTCAATTCTTTATTCTTGTATCGATTCTACAAGCTAGTTGCGGAAGCGGAAGAGCTGGACCTAGGCTTAGGGGCGGTATAGTCAGAATAGGATACATGAGTGGAAGCCTTATCGGAGTGGTTGGGAGCAATAGACTTAGAGGCGCCCCCGAGAATGCAAGTGATTAGTTTATAATTAGCCTACTGGGGCGGTTTGTGGAGTTCACTGAGCCCTACTGCTTAGTTCAATTCCATATTCTAACCAAAAGTATGAGAAGGCAGTGGTGGGATTCCAGGTATTGATGTAGTGGCCTTTCACTACACTAAGTCTTGTTAGGAGTAGTCCCATTCTTCAGATAGTCCTATTTCTTATTTATTACAGGATTGAGTACAGAGAATGCAAGGTGGGAAGGGGCTACTAGATTTCGTTCAATAGGTAGTGTTTTGTTCTACTTACGCAGATTCTATTCTTGATTTCCTTGCCCTGGTACTGAGAAGACTCTAGCAGCTAACAAGTAATCCAACTCATAAGTCAAAGGTACTAGAAAGGATCGATCTTCCTGGGGAATAGGAGAGTGCGCCAACCGCTAATAAGAATGAAATTGATATATAATAGACTTGACACCGATGTGAAGCTGGAACGAGACTGGACTGATATGGGATAGGACCAAGGCCAGCGTCAGAAGCGGCGACTGCCCAGAGGCGAGTGAGAAGCAAAGACTAACCAACTAGACAGCAGCTCCTTGAATCAGAATGATACCCCCATGAGAAAAGAATGCAGCAATAACACTAGAGATTGCACTACTACCCTTTCTCTTTGTCTTCTTTGATGTAGTTGCAACACCGAAGATGCGTATTACTACTTTTGAGTGCAAATCATACTTTGCCATTTGGATTTGATAGTTGACTATGAGCCTCCCGCTTCTTACTTATATTCTTGAGTTCGACTGTGAGGTTGACTTTCCCGACCGGAGAAGTATGAGTCTCAGTTTGAAAGGAAAGTGAGTAGCGGTAGGGTAGTTTCGCCCATTGGAGTAGTAGTTCGCTCCCTATAGCAGTATGGGAAGTCCTGTTAGCCCTTCTTGACGATAGTGCTTAAAGCCTTCGGAGTTACCTAGTGGAGTTTTTTTGATCCGTAGCTAAATTGCCTGTTTCTTGTTTCAATCTTTTCAGTAAGTGGGAGGCATTCTAGTCTCTCTGTGCGGGAGTCTCGACTCTGCGACTTCTGAGGATACTGGACTTAGGTCTTATACTTACTTGTTTGATTCTCTATTCTGAGATAAGAGGAGATAAAGCCCCGGCTAGGCAGTGGTTCCGGGTAGTAGTCCATTCTTCCCAGCAGGATCCCGATTCTTATAGGGTAGTGTTTCAATCTGCAAAGACATAAGCGGCAATAAAAACCGCAAAAAGAAAGGCTATTTCTGGGTTTTGACTCTTACAGGTGCCCTTGGTAGCCGAGTTCTTCTTATTGGTAGTTGGCTTCCCTGAAACTATTAGAAGCAAAAGAAAGAAAGGGTATCAGTCTCGCTTTTGCTAGTGGAGTTCTATAGCTAATAGCGCAATTCCCGGTTTTGCTCAGTTCTTTAGTGAATAGTGGAATTGCTGTTTTTCCAGTTCAAGCCCTCTTTCTATGCTTTAGTTTATGGGGCGCTTACCTGGACCCTCCGCACTGAAGTTCAAGGCCGCTGCCCGCTACCTATACTCTTGATTTCTTTCATTTAGTCTCAAGTGTTCGTATTTTCATCCTTATCATTAGTGGTTCAAGTCTAATCAGTAGTCGTTGACTTAATGGCAGTTGCGGCAGTCCTTTTATCGATGGTGGAATTCCCTTTTCTTTCTTACAGTTGAGTTCCGGGCCTTGGTGGTCTTGTCAGCTGCGGTTCAGGCCTATTGGGAGAGGCCCCAAGGGAGCGAGACTTGGATCCGAGATCGGTAGGCTGATCTGTATAATAAGGAATGCAAGTATAGATTTGTAGAATCGAAGAAAGGAGAGGTAGACTTGAAGGCAGGATAGGAATACTCTAACTACCGAGCAGGGCTTGGCATCGATATGAACTAATCCGTTTTCTGGTTAGTAACGACAGACTTATCGTTTAGATACAAAAATGAAGTAAGGCAAGGGCAGCTTCATAGACGGTTTAGGTTAAAGGTCTTGTCAACACTCTTGTATTTCCTTACTGAAAGGTGCACCACAGAGAACGAAAGCAGAGAGATAGTTTTCACGTAAAGAGAGGCAGGCTCGGATCAAGGCGGGGCAGGCCCACTTCTGAACTAAGTAATGTTAGAGCAGGGACCTCGTCCGATGTAGTAGGGTAATGATGCAGAACTCGCAAAGCGCCTACGACTACTAGAATCGAACAGGAAATGAGGGCTTGGACTAGCGCTTCTCGAACTTCCTTGACTTTCCCTGAGGCTTCATCTACCTTTAGTTGAGTAAAACAAATATCAATACATATCAGTATAAGTTAACAGAAGAATTAATGTATATTCAAAGCGGAATTAATACAGATAAGTGAATGGAATACTACCTAATTCCAGAATAAGATAAAGGAAAGGGAGGCTAAAGCTACCCATAACGACAAAAGTGGACAAAAGTCAGGAAAGGATGAGGTAGGAGCCAATGCTTCATACTAATGAGAAAAAGAATCAATATAGGAATAAAGAATATAAGTAGTCAGCCCCCCCTATAAGTAAGAAGTCCACTCATAGCTCTCACACAGGAATTCGACGACTATCTCTAAGACAACAGCTAGGAACTCCGCCTTGCCACTACTGACTTGAAAGCTTGCTTTACCGGCTCTTATCCCAACTCCGCTACTCCTCTAAGTCACTAACTAGTTGACAGATTTATGGCAAACCTCACCCAGTGCTCTGAACCAACCAGCAACAACTATACTAGCGCAACGGGAACTCAAATATCTCGTTATTACTCGAATCAATCGAGGAGGGTAGGATCCACTCGGCTATAACATCCGAAACCTTACTCACCTCTTTCCCCTTTTTAGGCAAATGCTTCCTGTGCTCTTCCGAAACCTTTTCTTATTCTTACGCAGAGCCGGAGACATATGGATCTAAAGCGGAGGGTTTCCTTTCCATATCAGTAATAGCGGAACTCGGACGTCGAAGCGTAAGAACTCATGGGTCGTACTATCTGCTTCATAAGCTTATGGAGATTCGTCCTGTCCCCAAGGCAACCACTTGTTTCTTTCTTGGATATGCTCAGTCCGGGTCTCGATGCTATGACGTGAAATCCAAGAGACTCGATGTCTCCTTTCATGTTCTCTTTCATGAGGTCGCCTCCTCTTTTCCTTAACCTAATTCATCAGCCAGCCCCGAGGTAGAATGGTGATGGTGTCCTGTTCATCAACTCGAATCTAATGATTCCGCCGGATCAGCCTCACTCGCTGCCCAGCATGCCGATTGTCAGCCTGTTCAGAGGATTCCAGTCACCCGGCACAGCACTCGGCGGCGATGACATGATGTTTCCCAGACTCAGACTACTCCAGAAGATCAGCAGTCTCGCCCAGTGGGTAAGAAAAAAACACTATCTCAGGTTCGTCGAGAGGATTATGAGTTTCGGATCCTGTTGAATTCGATCTGTCTGATCTTATGAGAAAACATCACATCGAGCTGACTGAGGGACATGAACCCGAATCATTTGCGGAAGCCTTCTCTCATTCTTGCTGGGGAGATGCCATGCAGGAACCCAGCCCAGGACAAATTGGGTCGTCCGACCGGCTGTTCACTGAAGCTCATTGGTGAATCCGATCAGTTCATCGAGCGTATGATGGTACTCATGATGATCCTCCACGTCTTTCGTGTGTATCTCACAGGTGGCTTTGAAAAACCTCGCGTGGTTTACTGGTTTGGGCTGTATTGACCGTGGTGTAACTGGTTCTTCCTTACCTTGGGACTCAGACTCGATTTCTCCAAAAGAAGTGGACGAGAAATTCCTTCGATTTCCAAATTGGGGGGAAGGGCAAAGCATTACTGGAAAGAGAAAGCAAGACACTCGCTTCCACAACGAGAACGGACTTGGAACCATAGAAACTACTAAAGGGTATCTTTATTAAACCTATTCAATGGTATGATCGCCAGTACTTTCGATCTCGACTGGAACTCGATTGACTTGTATGAGTGGAGCAGGTAGACCCATCCAACCAGTACTAAAGAAGTGAAGGGCGTCAGCAAAACTCTGACCTTATCCAAGCTTACATCAGGTATATCTAATAGCTTGTCCATCTTTCATGGTTCGACGTCAGTTGACTCGACTCTCTCTATCTACTGATGCGGGAAAGGCAGTTTAGAAGTTCTCAATTTCTTCTCCTTGTCACGTCGTCCCTGTAAAAGAAGGTAAGAAGGATTAGGCTCATGAACTCGACACCTTGTCTTTCATGGAGGAAGGAGATAACAAGAACCAAGTTGGTGGTATCTGGGGAATGGCTTCAACGGGGAAAGAGGGGTGGGAAAGCGAAAGGGCAGAGCATATTATGCTCCGCGGATATAGGATCATTTCGGATAGTGTAGTTATGTCGAGCGACATAAGGGATAAAGAGAATAATCTGCTAAGATGAATGCCGCTTGAACGAGTGAAAGAGTTTGATTTCCATTCCTTTTCCGGTCGGCTCCCTAGCTTCCTATATTCCAACTCGAGCGGGATCAAAGGGGATGAGTTATTCTCGTAGCGTCCTGCCCATCAAGAGGATCAAGAGGTGCAATTGCATTCTCGCCCTTCATTACCTATTACAGAAGCCATAGCAAAGAAAGCAGCAAGAGTGGAGAGAACAAGCTCTTCAAGCTCAGCTTCGGCAACTGAAACTCGATAAAGCAATTCCGGAGGAACCAACCGGCCACTTCTTTATATACGTCGTCGACGATCTGTCGTCTATTCTTGGGTAAGGACCATATGAAACGGTCTCTGTCAGCCTTACCAGCTGTCTGAGATGAGCGTCCAAACCGAATGTTTCCCCTCAGCTATCCCTTCCCGTCTTCGTTTAGCAGCGAACTAAAGGATGGCCTTGATGTATGAGCCGAAAAGGAGGTATCCATAGAGACAAACCACACTTGCTAGTCAGGGAAGGTAGGTCAGTCTGAGGCAGATCGTTGAATCCCCTGGTAGTGGTAGTTGGGTTGGTTCAATCCTATAATCGATTGGCTTTAGAAAGGCGGCTTTCCCAACCTAGACATTGTAACTGAAAGTCCTGCCTACAAGTAGGCTCCTCGACAACCTTCTTTCTTCTTTTACTCTGGCTTGGGAAAGACCCGTAGGCTATGGATCCCACTAATGGAATTGGGCAATAACCATATTTCCATGGTCTAGGTTCAAGGGCAATACATGGAGTAGATAAGGCTTCTTCATGGAGACGCGTCAAAGGGCTTTGAAGGACGGACTCGCTAGTGTCCCAGGGATTGACCGGTTGAACTACTAATTGACCTAATATCCATCTTTTTCCACAGCCGGCTTAGTCCCAATTACTGTAAGGATGATTGGTATGCAGGGTTTCACATTCATGTAAATAAAGAGATTGACGGCTTTCAAACTAGCCATTGTACCTGAAAGAGAAGTGGATCTTATTCTTTTGAGCTTGTTCTGGGTGACAAAGAGCTGCTTGCTTCTACAATTGGATCATTGCTCGACTCGATGGGTACTTCCAGTGGTTTGCCGGAGAAGCTGGATTGTTTTTCTTTCTTTCTTTCATTGGTGGCATGGAGTCTTTTTGAGTTTGTTGGCACAGGTCGTGATGTGGTATGATAGAATTGTGAAAGGTGGGATTGCGATTGGATGCTTCCGTTCTTCACCTCCTGTCATTTTGGGGCACCCGTCCAAAAGAAAAGAAGGAAGACTGTTATTAGTTCGAGGCGCTAGCTGTACTCTTTTTAGTAGCTGTGGTGGTACTGACTTTCGGTGGTAGATCTTATTGTCCGTCTGCTTCTGTTTAAGTAAGGAATAACGGCAGCTAGTTGAATGGCACCGTCGAGATCGATTCAGAGTGAAACGGTTCCTCGCTAAAGAAAACCAACGCAAACAAAAGGAAAGGGAATTTGCACGAAGCAAAGACATCGAGGGGCTAGCGCGCAGAGCCATAGTCAGCTACTTGACTCGAGAAGAAGAAAGACGCTCTCGCTAGACTCAGATAATGATGAAGCAAGAGCTCATCTCTGGCCAAGCTAGCTCCGCTGTGCTCTGAGACTTCAAGAACTGTACGATATTTCTTCACTGGCCTTACGAACCTCCCCGTATGGCTGTGCTTTCGTTTCCAACCACCCCCCTATGGTCCCGCTGCCGTCTCCGTGGTCAGCTCGCAAGTCTCGTACCCGACCTAGGATCATTCGGATAGTGTAGTTATGTCGAGCGACATAAGGGATAAAGAGAATAATCTGCTAAGATGAATGCCGCTTGAACGGTGAAAGAGTTTGATTTCCATTCCTTTCCGGTCGGCTCCCTAGCTTCCTATATTCCAACTCGAGCGGGATCAAAGGGGATGAGTATTCTCGTAGCGTCCTGCCCATCAAGAGGATCAGAGGTGCAATTGCATTCTCGCCCTTCATTACCTATTACGAAGCCATAGCAAAGAAAGCAGCAAGAGTGGAGAGAACAAGCTCTTCAAGCTCAGCTTCGGCAACTGAAACTCGATAAAGCAATTCCGGAGGAACCAACCGGCCACTTCTTTATATACGTCGTCGACGATCTGTCGTCTATTCTTGGGTAAGGACCATATGAAACGGTCTCTGTCAGCCTTACCAGCTGTCTGAGATGAGCGTCCAAACCGAATGTTTCCCCTCAGCTATCCCTTCCCGTCTTCGTTTAGCAGCGAACTAAAGGATGGCCTTGATGTATGAGCCGAAAAGGAGGTATCCATAGAGACAAACCACACTTGCTAGTCAGGGAAGGTAGGTCAGTCTGAGGCAGATCGTTGAATCCCCTGGTAGTGGTAGTTGGGTTGGTTCAATCCTATAATCGATTGGCTTTAGAAAGGCGGCTTTCCCAACCTAGACATTGTAACTGAAAGTCCTGCCTACAAGTAGGCTCCTCGACAACCTTCTTTCTTCTTTTACTCTGGCTTGGGAAAGACCCGTAGGCTATGGATCCCACTAATGGAATTGGGCAATAACCATATTTCCATGGTCTAGGTTCAAGGGCAATACATGGAGTAGATAAGGCTTCTTCATGGAGACGCGTCAAAGGGCTTTGAAGGACGGACTCGCTAGTGTCCCAGGGATTGACCGGTTGAACTACTAATTGACCTAATATCCATCTTTTTCCACAGCCGGCTTAGTCCCAATTACTGTAAGGATGATTGGTATGCAGGGTTTCACATTCATGTAAATAAAGAGATTGACGGCTTTCAAACTAGCCATTGTACCTGAAAGAGAAGTGGATCTTATTCTTTTGAGCTTGTTCTGGGTGACAAAGAGCTGCTTGCTTCTACAATTGGATCATTGCTCGACTCGATGGGTACTTCCAGTGGTTTGCCGGAGAAGCTGGATTGTTTTTCTTTCTTTCTTTCATTGGTGGCATGGAGTCTTTTTGAGTTTGTTGGCACAGGTCGTGATGTGGTATGATAGAATTGTGAAAGGTGGGATTGCGATTGGATGCTTCCGTTCTTCACCTCCTGTCATTTTGGGGCACCCGTCCAAAAGAAAAGAAGGAAGACTGTTATTAGTTCGAGGCGCTAGCTGTACTCTTTTTAGTAGCTGTGGTGGTACTGACTTTCGGTGGTAGATCTTATTGTCCGTCTGCTTCTGTTTAAGTAAGGAATAACGGCAGCTAGTTGAATGGCACCGTCGAGATCGATTCAGAGTGAAACGGTTCCTCGCTAAAGAAAACCAACGCAAACAAAAGGAAAGGGAATTTGCACGAAGCAAAGACATCGAGGGGCTAGCGCGCAGAGCCATAGTCAGCTACTTGACTCGAGAAGAAGAAAGACGCTCTCGCTAGACTCAGATAATGATGAAGCAAGAGCTCATCTCTGGCCAAGCTAGCTCCGCTGTGCTCTGAGACTTCAAGAACTGTACGATATTTCTTCACTGGCCTTACGAACCTCCCCGTATGGCTGTGCTTTCGTCTTCCAACTCACTAGTCGTTACCCCAATCAATCTATTACTATGTGTCGAGTACTCAGCCCCATCACATCTGGTTTTCTTGAAAGAATCAATTCCATATTGGGTAACTTTCGCTGTCTGGGAGTTCATCTCTATTCATCACCCTCTTGAAGAAAGGGAAGCTAGATTGGGCAATGTTCGGCTGAGAGGAATGAGCGTAGAAGGCCCGATTGGCATCTCTGAAAGCATTCCTCCGTGTTGCTACACTACAGCCGTATCCTATTCGTTAACTGGATTTCCTACCTCAACTTTTTTTGAAGGGTGGTTAGCTCTATCGAACGAGGGTTAGGTTATAAAACACAGAAAGGGAGAATTCGAAAACACTATGCAAAGAGTAGCGTAAAGCGTCGATACTGACTTCAAGGAGACATCATAGATGGAAGCGAGGTTTCTCTTTCGGAAAAGGTAGCGTAGCGGTTCAAGAGGGGGAGTCTCATAGGATTTCTCGTAAGGGTACCTTTCCGCAGTGGACGTAAACCTTTCTCTATCGTAAATAGACCGCTATGCAGAAGATCTTCACGGGATACGAGATCTCATCCTCCTTTAATAGGTCATTCATCCCTTTAAGGTTAGATTCCAGTCTTTATCTAAACGGACATGAGCTCTATGACCAAGTCCAAAGTGAATTCGAAGGGAATAAACAAGCTCTCGCTGATACAATACGGGGAGAACCCGGACATTACCACTGAATCCATTCCCCCTGTTGCTCATCTTGAAGCTTATTAACCGCGTGGGGGCTTCTCCGCTTCAATTGAGCATCTGATCTCGTAATACTTTTCTTATTTTGTTATGAGCGGTGCATTGACCGGCCATTGACAATCGTGGGCCAATGAAAGATTGAGCTAGAAAGGCATAGCTAACTATCATATACTGGACTGTGGTGGCGATAGATGGTGCGTAGCAGCTCGACATAGGGTAGCTAGCTCGACAAAATCAAGGGAGAGGATAGACTAACGCTCGACAAAATAAAGGGAGAGGATAGACTAACGCTCGACAAAATAAAGGGAGAGGATAGACTAACTTCTAGTTGCAACTTCTGCTCTGCGGTTGATAGCAGGGTTAGAAACCTCCTCAGTAAGGTAGATGAATGAGTTTGCGAGTGGCTTGCCTCTCTCCGTCCTGCTGCAGATGGAATCAATTACTTCTTAACGACCGAAAGAATTTCAGTTCTATGTTGTTCCTCCACATGCTTAGGACAAATTCATCTATTTCTTGAGGTAGGGCGAAGACAGCGCTACTAGTAGAACAAGGAGCAACAGATAAATAGCCGTTTTTATATAAATTCCCGAGCCCCGTTCTTTCATTTTTTCGTGTTAGTGAATAGAGAAGTTGTTTTTTCATTTATTGGTTCATAGACACTTTGGAAGTTATTGCTTAGTTTCTCTCTCCGTTGTTGTTGACTCCCTGGGTTCTTTCAGTTAGCTCAGTGTTCTTAGCTCCTTTGCAGGTTAGTGGATCTTCCCACCAATGAAGCCTTTCGACACAAATCAAAAAACGGATGGAAAAGCTAAGGAGAAAAGGATGCATGCTAGAATACTTTTTTGCACGAATGGGTATGTATATGTTCAGATGCCTGATTACCAAAGAGATGCCTTCCTAAGCTAAAATGATTAGGCAGAAGCAAGATGCCATCGCCGCCCTTATGAAGTTGAGCTTCCCGCCTAACCTTAGATAGGGAGAAAAGTAAAGCACGAAGAGTTTCCGTGATGTGGCGATGTTTTCGTTCATCACGCCTATTCAAAAGGCAATTAGGCCAATTAGACAGAATGGAAGGTGCGGATCCTAGATTCGAAGTTTATGATTCGGCTTACGATTTGGTGAGTATGGAAGTGCACCGCTTTTTAGCCAGATATTCTGAGTTCATTATAGGGCCTTTCTTTCGGCCTCACTCCTTTCCCGAAGCAGCATTCCCATGAGTTCACCGTTGCGTTGATCCGAGCAAGAAGAAAAGTCCAGCTTTGTGGCGGCGAGATATAGTCGCGTGGGTTTCGCAGCGAGGGTGGGGGAGTCGATAAAGGCAGAAAGGTGCTTTTCGCCGGTATTTCGCAGAGTATCATTGAAGCCCATTTTCTATTGTTTTGATTACTGCTTGCCCGTAGACTTCTGGGAGGTAATAACTTCCTTGTCCAAGCTAAATAGCCCTTATCTTACGTAAGCTGTAGGTAAAGGGAATACAATGTTATAGGCTTACTTTTTTGTAAGGCAATCTTTAAGGTTAGCCTTATTTTGAGTGGAGGGAGTTCTTCTATTTACAAGGATGGCATCTCGGATTACCTGAGTGAGACTCAACCTCTGTAGAGTCACTGCCTTTTGGTTCTGTCAATACAGCAACTCGAGTTATCATGCTTAACTGCCTTCAGTAATGAGCTTGAATCGTTCGTTTACTCGTTGTCTTATTACCGACACTAGGGATTGATCTTTTCAAAAACTGGAAATACACCCAATAGCTCCTTCCGGCTATACTCTAGCTGGACAGTCAGTCTCGGTCTTAGTTCCGTTCGTGTGAATCTTCAGTCTCGTAGGCGAGCGTCACAATCTCATTTCTCTTCAAAGAAAGAAGGATTGCTTTTCAAAGAAAGAAGGATTGCTTTTCAAAGAAAGAAGGATTGCTTTTCAAAGAAAGAAGGATTGCTTTTCAAAGAAAGAAGGATTGCTTTTCAAAGAAAGAAGGATTGCTTTTCAAAGAAAGAAGGATTGCTTTTCAAAGAAAGAAGGATTGCTTTTCAAAGAAAGAAGGATTGCTTTTCAAAGAAAGAAGGATTGCTTTTCAAAGAAAGAAGGATTGCTTTTCAAAGAAAGAAGGATTGCTTTTCAAAGAAAGAAGGATTGCTTTTCAAAGAAAGAAGGATTGCTTTTCAAAGAAAGAAGGATTGCTTTTCAAAGAAAGAAGGATTGCTTTTCAAAGAAAGAAGGATTGCTTTTCAAAGAAAGAAGGATTGCTTTTCAAAGAAAGAAGGATTGCTTTTCAAAGAAAGAAGGATTGCTTTTCAAAGAAAGAAGGATTGCTTTTCAAAGAAAGAAGGATTGCTTTTCAAAGAAAGAAGGATTGCTTTTCAAAGAAAGAAGGATTGCTTTTCAAAGAAAGAAGGATTGCTTTTCAAAGAAAGAAGGATTGCTTTTCAAAGAAAGAAGGATTGCTTTTCAAAGAAAGAAGGATTGCTTTTCAAAGAAAGAAGGATTGCTTTTCAAAGAAAGAAGGATTGCTTTTCAAAGAAAGAAGGATTGCTTTTCAAAGAAAGAAGGATTGCTTTTCAAAGAAAGAAGGATTGCTTTTCAAAGAAAGAAGGATTGCTTTTCAAAGAAAGAAGGATTGCTTTTCAAAGAAAGAAGGATTGCTTTTCAAAGAAAGAAGGATTGCTTTTCAAAGAAAGAAGGATTGCTTTTCAAAGAAAGAAGGATTGCTTTTCAAAGAAAGAAGGATTGCTTTTCAAAGAAAGAAGGATTGCTTTTCAAAGAAAGAAGGATTGCTTTTCAAAGAAAGAAGGATTGCTTTTCAAAGAAAGAAGGATTGCTTTTCAAAGAAAGAAGGATTGCTTTTCAAAGAAAGAAGGATTGCTTTTCAAAGAAAGAAGGATTGCTTTTCAAAGAAAGAAGGATTGCTTTTCAAAGAAAGAAGGATTGCTTTTCAAAGAAAGAAGGATTGCTTTTCAAAGAAAGAAGGATTGCTTTTCAAAGAAAGAAGGATTGCTTTTCAAAGAAAGAAGGATTGCTTTTCAAAGAAAGAAGGATTGCTTTTCAAAGAAAGAAGGATTGCTTTTCAAAGAAAGAAGGATTGCTTTTCAAAGAAAGAAGGATTGCTTTTCAAAGAAAGAAGGATTGCTTTTCAAAGAAAGAAGGATTGCTTTTCAAAGAAAGAAGGATTGCTTTTCAAAGAAAGAAGGATTGCTTTTCAAAGAAAGAAGGATTGCTTTTCAAAGAAAGAAGGATTGCTTTTCAAAGAAAGAAGGATTGCTTTTCAAAGAAAGAAGGATTGCTTTTCAAAGAAAGAAGGATTGCTTTTCAAAGAAAGAAGGATTGCTTTTCAAAGAAAGAAGGATTGCTTTTCAAAGAAAGAAGGATTGCTTTTCAAAGAAAGAAGGATTGCTTTTCAAAGAAAGAAGGATTGCTTTTCAAAGAAAGAAGGATTGCTTTTCAAAGAAAGAAGGATTGCTTTTCAAAGAAAGAAGGATTGCTTTTCAAAGAAAGAAGGATTGCTTTTCAAAGAAAGAAGGATTGCTTTTCAAAGAAAGAAGGATTGCTTTTCAAAGAAAGAAGGATTGCTTTTCAAAGAAAGAAGGATTGCTTTTCAAAGAAAGAAGGATTGCTTTTCAAAGAAAGAAGGATTGCTTTTCAAAGAAAGAAGGATTGCTTTTCAAAGAAAGAAGGATTGCTTTTCAAAGAAAGAAGGATTGCTTTTCAAAGAAAGAAGGATTGCTTTTCAAAGAAAGAAGGATTGCTTTTCAAAGAAAGAAGGATTGCTTTTCAAAGAAAGAAGGATTGCTTTTCAAAGAAAGAAGGATTGCTTTTCAAAGAAAGAAGGATTGCTTTTCAAAGAAAGAAGGATTGCTTTTCAAAGAAAGAAGGATTGCTTTTCAAAGAAAGAAGGATTGCTTTTCAAAGAAAGAAGGATTGCTTTTCAAAGAAAGAAGGATTGCTTTTCAAAGAAAGAAGGATTGCTTTTCAAAGAAAGAAGGATTGCTTTTCAAAGAAAGAAGGATTGCTTTTCAAAGAAAGAAGGATTGCTTTTCAAAGAAAGAAGGATTGCTTTTCAAAGAAAGAAGGATTGCTTTTCAAAGAAAGAAGGATTGCTTTTCAAAGAAAGAAGGATTGCTTTTCAAAGAAAGAAGGATTGCTTTTCAAAGAAAGAAGGATTGCTTTTCAAAGAAAGAAGGATTGCTTTTCAAAGAAAGAAGGATTGCTTTTCAAAGAAAGAAGGATTGCTTTTCAAAGAAAGAAGGATTGCTTTTCAAAGAAAGAAGGATTGCTTTTCAAAGAAAGAAGGATTGCTTTTCAAAGAAAGAAGGATTGCTTTTCAAAGAAAGAAGGATTGCTTTTCAAAGAAAGAAGGATTGCTTTTCAAAGAAAGAAGGATTGCTTTTCAAAGAAAGAAGGATTGCTTTTCAAAGAAAGAAGGATTGCTTTTCAAAGAAAGAAGGATTGCTTTTCAAAGAAAGAAGGATTGCTTTTCAAAGAAAGAAGGATTGCTTTTCAAAGAAAGAAGGATTGCTTTTCAAAGAAAGAAGGATTGCTTTTCAAAGAAAGAAGGATTGCTTTTCAAAGAAAGAAGGATTGCTTTTCAAAGAAAGAAGGATTGCTTTTCAAAGAAAGAAGGATTGCTTTTCAAAGAAAGAAGGATTGCTTTTCAAAGAAAGAAGGATTGCTTTTCAAAGAAAGAAGGATTGCTTTTCAAAGAAAGAAGGATTGCTTTTCAAAGAAAGAAGGATTGCTTTTCAAAGAAAGAAGGATTGCTTTTCAAAGAAAGAAGGATTGCTTTTCAAAGAAAGAAGGATTGCTTTTCAAAGAAAGAAGGATTGCTTTTCAAAGAAAGAAGGATTGCTTTTCAAAGAAAGAAGGATTGCTTTTCAAAGAAAGAAGGATTGCTTTTCAAAGAAAGAAGGATTGCTTTTCAAAGAAAGAAGGATTGCTTTTCAAAGAAAGAAGGATTGCTTTTCAAAGAAAGAAGGATTGCTTTTCAAAGAAAGAAGGATTGCTTTTCAAAGAAAGAAGGATTGCTTTTCAAAGAAAGAAGGATTGCTTTTCAAAGAAAGAAGGATTGCTTTTCAAAGAAAGAAGGATTGCTTTTCAAAGAAAGAAGGATTGCTTTTCAAAGAAAGAAGGATTGCTTTTCAAAGAAAGAAGGATTGCTTTTCAAAGAAAGAAGGATTGCTTTTCAAAGAAAGAAGGATTGCTTTTCAAAGAAAGAAGGATTGCTTTTCAAAGAAAGAAGGATTGCTTTTCAAAGAAAGAAGGATTGCTTTTCAAAGAAAGAAGGATTGCTTTTCAAAGAAAGAAGGATTGCTTTTCAAAGAAAGAAGGATTGCTTTTCAAAGAAAGAAGGATTGCTTTTCAAAGAAAGAAGGATTGCTTTTCAAAGAAAGAAGGATTGCTTTTCAAAGAAAGAAGGATTGCTTTTCAAAGAAAGAAGGATTGCTTTTCAAAGAAAGAAGGATTGCTTTTCAAAGAAAGAAGGATTGCTTTTCAAAGAAAGAAGGATTGCTTTTCAAAGAAAGAAGGATTGCTTTTCAAAGAAAGAAGGATTGCTTTTCAAAGAAAGAAGGATTGCTTTTCAAAGAAAGAAGGATTGCTTTTCAAAGAAAGAAGGATTGCTTTTCAAAGAAAGAAGGATTGCTTTTTCGTTATCGGCTGTCTTCGTTACAGGCTAAATAAGTTGTGGTTGAGTTCGCAATTATCGTTGAATAGTTTGAGTTGGCATAGTGACTCAAGGCGCACAAGCACGGAGCCCTCTTACCAGACCAAAACCCAAAAGGCTTGATCTTGTACTTCAACGAGCCAATAACCTTTATTTTGTCATGTACCTTCGATAAGGAAATGTCTTACAGCAGAAGATGGGTTTTTGCCCGCTACGGTATTTGAATCATGAAAAGAAAAGGCGGCTGGACTAAGCTTGATAGACTTCCAATGTATCCAATCTTTGAACAATCTTCCTCACGCCGGCCTAATGTAATGGCATCTCTTCAGAATCAAACCATTTCCTCCTATTTATTCGTTAATAAACTCTCCCCAAAATCAAATAAAGCAGAAAGATTGTTTGGACTATAGTGCGTTGAGGTGGGCATACTTCAAGGCAGTGGCATTTCACGGATTTGGATTCATTCCAGTGCTTCTTTTTCCAAGCACAGGTGTTCGGGTTCTTCGCTACGCTGACGATGCTCAATCGTGTGAATGCCCTACGACGATCTCACTTTCTCTATTTTCTTTCTTATGCTCTTCAGGGCTCAAGTGATCCCATGCGCTGCTATCTCCATGGCCTGGCAGCTTTTCATAATAAGTCCTTCCTTCTTTGCCACTTGCAAATCAATAATAATGATGTAAGATGGATTCCAAGAGGAGGACACCTTCTTCTACTCTGTATTCTTGTCTTCTTCCTTTCCTATCAAATAGAAAAGAGCATCCACAAATGAAGTGGCGTACATTGAATAGAAAAAGCAGACAATAAGGGGTTCGGAGGATAGAACTTATGAAGATGGAGGAATCTACTTCCATTCCCAAGGGTAGAATGTCAGATTTAGACTAACATCGTCTTACCTCCTCCTATCCTAAAAAGTGCCTTTCCTGGTCTTACCTGCTCCAAAGTGCCTTTCGTGAAAGGTGAAAAAACAAAGAAGGATTGCTTTTCAAAGAAAGAAGGATTGCTTTTCAAAGAAAGAAGGATTGCTTTTCAAAGAAAGAAGGATTGCTTTTCAAAGAAAGAAGGATTGCTTTTCAAAGAAAGAAGGATTGCTTTTCAAAGAAAGAAGGATTGCTTTTCAAAGAAAGAAGGATTGCTTTTCAAAGAAAGAAGGATTGCTTTTCAAAGAAAGAAGGATTGCTTTTCAAAGAAAGAAGGATTGCTTTTCAAAGAAAGAAGGATTGCTTTTCAAAGAAAGAAGGATTGCTTTTCAAAGAAAGAAGGATTGCTTTTCAAAGAAAGAAGGATTGCTTTTCAAAGAAAGAAGGATTGCTTTTCAAAGAAAGAAGGATTGCTTTTCAAAGAAAGAAGGATTGCTTTTCAAAGAAAGAAGGATTGCTTTTCAAAGAAAGAAGGATTGCTTTTCAAAGAAAGAAGGATTGCTTTTCAAAGAAAGAAGGATTGCTTTTCAAAGAAAGAAGGATTGCTTTTCAAAGAAAGAAGGATTGCTTTTCAAAGAAAGAAGGATTGCTTTTCAAAGAAAGAAGGATTGCTTTTCAAAGAAAGAAGGATTGCTTTTCAAAGAAAGAAGGATTGCTTTTCAAAGAAAGAAGGATTGCTTTTCAAAGAAAGAAGGATTGCTTTTCAAAGAAAGAAGGATTGCTTTTCAAAGAAAGAAGGATTGCTTTTCAAAGAAAGAAGGATTGCTTTTCAAAGAAAGAAGGATTGCTTTTCAAAGAAAGAAGGATTGCTTTTCAAAGAAAGAAGGATTGCTTTTCAAAGAAAGAAGGATTGCTTTTCAAAGAAAGAAGGATTGCTTTTCAAAGAAAGAAGGATTGCTTTTCAAAGAAAGAAGGATTGCTTTTCAAAGAAAGAAGGATTGCTTTTCAAAGAAAGAAGGATTGCTTTTCAAAGAAAGAAGGATTGCTTTTCAAAGAAAGAAGGATTGCTTTTCAAAGAAAGAAGGATTGCTTTTCAAAGAAAGAAGGATTGCTTTTCAAAGAAAGAAGGATTGCTTTTCAAAGAAAGAAGGATTGCTTTTCAAAGAAAGAAGGATTGCTTTTCAAAGAAAGAAGGATTGCTTTTCAAAGAAAGAAGGATTGCTTTTCAAAGAAAGAAGGATTGCTTTTCAAAGAAAGAAGGATTGCTTTTCAAAGAAAGAAGGATTGCTTTTCAAAGAAAGAAGGATTGCTTTTCAAAGAAAGAAGGATTGCTTTTCAAAGAAAGAAGGATTGCTTTTCAAAGAAAGAAGGATTGCTTTTCAAAGAAAGAAGGATTGCTTTTCAAAGAAAGAAGGATTGCTTTTCAAAGAAAGAAGGATTGCTTTTTCGTTATCGGCTGTCTTCGTTACAGGCTAAATAAGTTGTGGTTGAGTTCGCAATTATCGTTGAATAGTTTGAGTTGGCATAGTGACTCAAGGCGCACAAGCACGGAGCCCTCTTACCAGACCAAAACCCAAAAGGCTTGATCTTGTACTTCAACGAGCCAATAACCTTTATTTTGTCATGTACCTTCGATAAGGAAATGTCTTACAGCAGAAGATGGGTTTTTGCCCGCTACGGTATTTGAATCATGAAAAGAAAAGGCGGCTGGACTAAGCTTGATAGACTTCCAATGTATCCAATCTTTGAACAATCTTCCTCACGCCGGCCTAATGTAATGGCATCTCTTCAGAATCAAACCATTTCCTCCTATTTATTCGTTAATAAACTCTCCCCAAAATCAAATAAAGCAGTAAGATTGTTCACATCCAGGATCTCCTATCATGAGTTAAGGTAAGATTGTTCACATCCAGGATCTCCTATCTGTTTATGGGTAGGTATGAAACCTATTGCTAGGGAATTGCCTAGCTTAGAGCTTTCTCTTTCTAACAGCTGACCTTCCAATTGACTGGGATCGGGAAAGTTAGATGAGAGCTAGATCACATCTCTGGCTCCGTAAAGGAAACTGCCTTTTCGTCGACAGCTGGCTGTTTCCGGACTAGCCTTCCTTTCCTTACTGTCGGTATGAAACAACCACTATTAGAATCGAACCCATAGTAAAGAATACTGCCGCATATACCTTAACGCAATAGTGCGCGATCAAACCAATCGGTAGAGGAATCTGAGTTGAAATACATAATTCCCAGTATAGGGCTCCGGATAGGTAGTTCCATCAAAAGACCTAACAAACAGCGGACTCCACCAGAAGAATGAAATAAGTAAATGGCCCCCGCGAATACAGATGTTAGGTCGGGAGTCGCAGGCCAAGATAAGGTCAATCAAGACTCTAGGGCGGGATCGTAAGAGTAATAGTTGGGAGCTACACAGAGAGCAAGGCTTTACAATGGACAAGCGCATAATAAGGCTTAGGTCTGTTACAGCTGAGTTTTCTTCTTCTACAGGTGCCGCTGATACTAATACTGATGTCTACTCTATTCTTCTACTAGATGTGCTGGATCATACAATGCCCTATGCAATTCTATTTACAACCTTACCGGCTATCATTCCTACTATCCTGATTTTGAGTATTACTTTATTGACAACCTCTCCCTACTCCTACTTCCTAAGTAATAAGTATTGCTCTTTGCTGCCAACAAGGATCGCACACTGTCTAACGAGGCTATCACTCATTGCTGGGGCTCAGAATAAGTCATAAAGGAATCAATCCTTAAATCCAGAATATGAGTAGTGAGTATCGGCTTCGAACTACTTACTGGAAAGAATCAACTCAAGAAATCCGACTTACCCCACTAACGAGGAATGCGCTACTGCAGATCAAAACAATGCCAACTTGACTTGCACCTCGAACTCACTCTGTTACTACTGAAAAAGAAGCTGTCCTTCCTAGCTTTCACTCTGTAGCTACTGATCTCCAATATGTATTCCCCACCGCCCGCATTCCTCACTGAACTACTCTACACTGATACGGATCCTTCTACGGAATATGATTCCTACTATCCTTCATCTCAACCTGGTACTACTGACACCTAAATAAGACTAAGTTAGTTATGGTATATAGTTCATTTGGCACTAATCTCTTTATAGGTAAAGCAAGATATATTAGAACTGCCCTACTGCTAATAAGGGTTGAGCACGGAATAAAGACTTATGCAATGCCAAGTTCATTTCAATACTACCGATCAAACGGAACCGCTAGCTGGGAATCCGCCCCCTATGGAAAGAATGGAACTGCTGAATAACACCAATCAAAGAATAACAAGAAAGAAAGTCAATAAGGAATAGGACCTTAGGGCTAAGACGACTTCTACTGGATTTTGCTCTGATACTAATAATTGGCGTTGGATTAGACGCGCAGTCCACTAACTTACACACGCATAAACGGAGGGTCTTCTTAGAGCTAGAGCTCGTCATTAAAGAATCAAAGGCCAGAGACCCTATTCTACTAGATGCGCTAGGGTTAATTACATAATTTAGGTAAGTGGTGCCAGACCTTTCTAACTGTGTGGTTATTGCTGAAGCCTCTGATATTACTAGTTCCATTATTGATAGCAGTGGGTTCAACTCTTTAAGGCGGTAGTTCCATTCCTAGTCCTGTGGTCGCCCTTCCATGTTCTAAGTCAAAGCATGAGAAGCACTAGGTCCAGTATGAGGACAAGGTTCGAAGTCGAGATAGACTTTTTTCAACCTTCGAAATAGTCGCTCAAGGCGGAGTTCCGGGCTCGATTCCTTTTCTCGGTGTTTTCATTCTTTCCAGTAGCGGTGAAAGTCATAGAAGCAGTAGTCACAG
Organism: Musa balbisiana; assembly: GCA_004837865.1. Lineage (NCBI taxonomy): Eukaryota > Viridiplantae > Streptophyta > Magnoliopsida > Zingiberales > Musaceae > Musa > Musa balbisiana. The sequence continues at coordinate 114,366 of PYDT01000087.1, forward strand.
CCTAGCTTTTTCGGATTGAGTTCTTTAATTCTTAGTTTGATTCTTTTAGTTAGTAGTTGTAGAACGAGAGACCGGCTAAAAACTCGGAATGCAAGAAAGGAGTTTCAGAATGCAAGGCAGGAAGGTCAAGCTCACAGGCAGTAAAGCAAGGTTATAGAGCAGTAAGGACAGGCTCTAAGTCAGCAGTGGGAGCCTCGTTAGCTGGAGTGCTATTCTAAGTCATAAGTCAAAGCATGAGAAGCGCCAGTGTCATTCCCTTTTCTTGGATTCATTGCTAGATGCGCTATAGATTGTACCTACGCTTAGTTTAGTATACTTACTTACTAGATCGTACCTGAACTTACTGTTTAGTTTGGTCCCATGTTCTACTAACCATATATTGTAGTCCTAAATACATGTATTATACAGCGCTAGAGCGTCACCTAACTCACTGATACTGAAGCTAACAAACCAGACTCCAAGCCAGGAGGTAGTTTTAAAACGAATAAGTGGATCGCTAGGTATAGAATTCAAGCCGGTAGGGCGGTATTTTCATTATAGAGTCCGAATCGAAGTCATTAACAAAGGTCTTGTTATGGTGAGTTCAATTACAATAGTATTGGATTTCCTAGGCTCTAGTACCAATATGAGAAGTTGCTGCTCCACTCTTTTTATTGACACTTTCATCCTATAATGCCCCGGTTCCATTCTTATCATGAGTAGCTGAGTTCTTCCTTCCAAGTGGTCGTCTTATTCGTCGTAGTGGGATTCCTACTATTACTTGTTCGATTCCGTTACTCAGTGGTTGGACTCCTTTTTCCTAGCGAGTTTAGTCTTTTGGGGCAGTGTTTCAATCTTACAGTGATAGCTCAATTCTTACTTAAGGGAAAACTGATAACCCCGCGTATCCACTAGAAATTATTCTACTCTGGGGAGCTTATACTATGAAGAACAAAAGTAAGGAAAGGCGGATTTCAAACAAGCAAAGGGAGACTAAAACAAACACATAAGAATCAAGATCCGTAGCTGCAGAAAGTTAGTAAGTAGTCTAGTGGAGAGTGGGGAGAGGCTGACTCAAACATTAGTTAGTGGACACCTTTTCTTAGAAAGCTTAGTGGATTTATCCGTTTGGAGTTAAAGCCCACAAAGGCCTTGAACTACACTGTAATACAACAAAAATAAGAAATACTTATCTGAGTGCGAGCTTCACTGGTCATAATAAATAACAAAAGTACTACTTATAAGGCAGTTCTTGATTCCTGTTGTCTTCGTCTGTTGTGCTTGGTGACCCGGTAGCGAGTTATGGCAGTAGCCCCATTCCTATTGTCCTATTGATAGTAGTCACAGTTTGCACCTAAGAAGCAAGAAGTCAAGTAAGAAGGGGAGGTTAACACTAACAAGTGAGAGTGAAAAGATCTTTTGACTAGATAATACTCACACCGGAAAGACAGAGTGAACCAACCTGTTGAAGTTGAAAAGCAAGTCAACCAAGAGTGAAAAGAAGACTGTTTGCGAGGAGCGATAGACTTCTCTAAAGGATAGTAAGCATG